>CM039732.1:30729500-30840105 GCA_022539455.1 Dendrobium nobile | reverse complement strand
AGCAAACTCCCGTCGTTGCTTCCAATAAAACTATAGAAACTTCCGATCCGACCAGAAGTGAACGTCGTCCAAGGAGCGAAGTCGAATAGGATCAAAAGATTCGGCGAGGCAGCAACTCCTTAACTGCTAGCAAACTTCCGTCGTTGCTTCCGATCAAAATGTCGTAACTTCCGATCCGACCGAAAGTGAATGTCGTCCAAGGAGCGAAGTCGAATATGAACAAAGGAGCCGGCAAGGCGGTGAGTCTTTCACTGCGAGCGAACTCCCGCGTTGCTTCCGATCAAAATATTGTAACTTCCAATCCAGTGAGCGAACTCCCGTCACAGCGAGCCGCTATTAGCCTGCGAGCAAAGTCGAACAATCCTTTTCGGGTCGGGTTCGGGTTAATCCGAACACAAAGCGGGCCGGATTCGGGTCCAAAAAAACGACTCGTTTGTAAAAATGAGTAGGGTTCGGGTTGACCTGAATAGTGTCGGGTCAGTCCATATTCGACCCAAACCTAAATCATGACCCGAAATTGACACCCCCGGCTAATACACAAAACCCAGCACCCAATAGTGTTATAGGTGATAACATTATTATGAATGATTGTTGTGTCTGCGGTCTGCCCAAATTTTGATATGAGTACCATCGTCCCCAAACTTATTACATAAATATCATTTTAGCCAAAATTATTATATTTTTTTATAAATACTTATAAATAATTAGTAGATATTAAAAAATAAAAATAAAAGTTTTTCAACACTTGAAAATCGATCGTGCCTTAAACATGATTTTCCCATACCATTCTTGCGGTTGCTTCTTTTCCCTTCTATTGGAATGATGATTTTATTCTTTCCTTATCCTTTGGCATGGGAGTAAAACTTATCCATGTGCAGATGTCCAACACATATTTAGAATTTCTTCGTCATCTCCACCTTATCTCATATCACCAGATCTCTCCTTCTCTCTAACTCATCAAAACCTCCATCCTCCAAATCAAAAACTCAAAAATCAATATAATCAACCCCCCCAACTACATCACTCCACCCACCCAATCAAATTCACAACCTCAACACTCCACACCCAAACACCCCCACAAAAAAAAACCAAGCTCACAACCCCCCATCAACCAAGAAATCTATCCTGTCCTGAGTACAAAAGAATCATCTATCGATCAAAAGAACTAAAACCTGAAGATCTGGATCAACTCCTATCTCCTGCTCCCGAACCCTGACCTGAAAATATCAACCACATATAATGAGCTTTACAAAGCCCAGCAGGTCACCTAATACCTATAAATGAAATCAAAGCACGGCGATGCTATCAATATGCATGTCAATCTATCAATCTGAATCAGTCAATGGTCAATGAGTCTATGCAATCCGGGAAATCCATGAATCAATGATCATCAATACTATGCAGTGGAAATCCATAGTCAATAAAACCAGTCAATGCAGCGGCAGGCAATTCGATAAATCAATGCAATCAATCAATATCCGTCAATCAAATCAATACGGTCAAATCAATTCGATCCATTTAATGAAATCAATCGAGGAAAGCAATACGATAAACTTCAATCAGTCTGACAAGAATTATACAACAGTCAATACGGTGTAGAACAGCAGCAACAGGTGAATCTACAAAATCTAGGCGGCAATACAATGAATCCATACGATGTCCATGTCCATGCTATCAATGCAGTATCTATATCTATCAATTTCCATCACAATGCTCAGTAATCAATGCTCGGTAATCAATCAATGAAATCAATGAAATCATCGACAACGATACAGTAAATCCGATCAATCAATAGGCAGAAATCGATAAAGCAATAAATTCGTAAATCAATACAGTGAACATGCAATTCAATACTATATACTGGACAAGTAAAATCAACTGGTCATGTTGCTGTTGTAGAATCCGTTGCTGTTGTAGTCCGTACGTTGGTCTATCAATAAGAGTCGTCACTCTTTTTGCCCGTCGGCCGCCCGTCGGCATATAAACTCCTTATAACTCCCAATCGTTATATCAATGATCAATGGTTTAAAGGAAAGCCCGTCGGCCCACCATCCTGTACAGGTCAATATCAATCTTCACCAACGTTCAACCAGGTTCCACTTGGGTTCCAGTATCAATAGTCAATTCAATCAATAAGCAATTCAATAGTCAATATTAAAGCAATCATATCAATAATCATATTCATATCAATTCAATCTATCAATCTCAGACAATTCGGAAATCATACGAAAATCGGGCAGCGTCGTAACGGCAGTCGGTCAAATTTACACAAAAATCCTGCAAAAAGACACGATTTCCAAATTCTACCAAATTACAATAGAATATCTATAACATCAATGCAAGACTTTTTATTCTATAGAAACCAAGTCCGAAAACATCTTGATAATTTTCTATTCGATTAAAATCACGTAGAACAATTCCACCGGAAGAAAATTCGTAGAATACAGTCAAATCGTGTAGAATAATCATATCTATAACACTCTAAAAGTTGTGCGGTGAAAGTTGTGTCAAGTCAAAATCATGTCGAAAAGTCGACTACGAAAACACAAAACAGATCACAATTCGATCAAAACACAACATCTTTGAAAACAGAAACAGGGTTCGGAGTCCTTACCACGAGATCTTCACTTTTCCCAACAGCAGCGTCGGACGAAAAGCGCTCCGCGGTCTCCGAAAACCAGCTTTTCTCTTTTTCCTTTTCTCTTTCTCTCTCCTCAGATATTTCTCTCTCTTCAAAATATCTCATTTCTATATATATCCAGACTGATCGTCCTGGACGATCCATGAAGAGAAGAATTTCGTCCAGACGAAAAATCACACATCGTCCCTGGCGAAGGGTTCACTGACTTATTTTCGTCCAGACGATCCTGATTTCGTCCAGACGAACTATACAGCCAAACAGGATTTTTCTACACAACCTGTACCGATCGTCCCGGACGATCCAACTTCGTCCTGGACGATTCTGGGAGGAAAATCCAATTCAGAGAGGAACAGTAAGGGAACGAGATATTACAATCTCCCCCCTTAGAAAATGTCGTCCCGACATTTCCCTAAAGGTACGAAGCAAAACACGAAGCAAACCAAATCGATCGAAATCCAAATCCCAAAACAAAACTCGTCGAAATCCATACAAAACACACAATGCAATCAATCAAATGTCAATATGCAATGTTCATATGTCAATATCAATCGGGTTAGTCAAATCAATCTTACCAGTAGAACCTTCTGGTCGTTGCTGATCCTCACGATGCTGTAAACTCTGTAGACTGTAGATGCGTGGCACCACTGGAGGAAGTGTAGGAGGTCGTGGCGCAACTGTCTCTCTCTGATCTCTGACAGCTCTATCATCTATCCGGTTCCCTGATCTCTCACTGTAAGTCCTCGGGCCAACAGTCCTCTGCTGTCCTGAACCCGTGCCAGAATCAGTCCGTCCACCCAGTCCTTTCTGAGGACAAGCTGCTGCTCTGTGCCCTTGCTGTCCACAGTGAAAGCACTGCCCCGTCAACAGGTAGCATCGACCTGCATGTCGTTTACCACAGTGAACACATGCTCCAGAACTACCAGACGATACTACCGATGCAGATCGCGGTACAGATCCGATGCAGATCCTCTCGAACTCTCATATCTGCTTCTCTTCTCTCTATCTCTATCTCTACCAGAATCATCTCTCGTCGTACCTCATCTCTCCTCCTTCTGGTATCCTCGTACCTCGGTTCCGGTGTCGCCAGATCAATCTCTATCAATCGAGCTCGCTCCACTAGCTCAGAAAACTCATGGATCCGGAAAGGTACTAGTGGATGCCTCAGCTCTCTGTTCAATCCGTGCAGGAATCTATAACATTTTTCCTCGGCCGTAGGAATCAGATGAGCAGCATACCTCGCAAGAGCAGTAAACTCGGCCTCGTATTCCATCACTGACTTGCGGCCTTGCTCCAATCTCATGAAAGCTTCCTGCATCTGTCGCTGAGCTGACGGTGGTACAAACCACATCCTGAATACTGCAGTGAACTCATCCCAGGTGATCTCAGCATTGGTCTTCCCCTGGAATTTCTCTCTCTGCTGTCCGATCCACCATCTCTCTGCCTCACTCTCCAACATGAATACTGCCAATGGTACTTTTCTATTCCCCGGACACTGCATGCTATCAAAAATCTTTTCCACCCTCATGATCCAATCCTCAGCAGCCTGTGGTCCTACAGCCCCTTTGAACAACGGAGGCTTCAGCTTGTGGAACATCTGCAAGTGTCTGTCTACCTCTTCTTCCTTGCTTCCACTCATCTTGCTCTGGGCATCCCCATAACATGTGCAATCGCAGTAGCCAACTGCATCATACTCTCTGAAGGCATTGGAGCTGCGCTGTGTTGCTCATTCGGTACACTGGATTCTGCTGGAGGATCCATTCTTTTTTCACCTGCACAATTCAAAACAAATGATACACACATGCAACGATGTATGCCAATGAAGCTCTTAAAGCTACCCAATCTACCCAATCTCTCAATCCAAACCTACAACTCTGGTAACAATCCATTCTTCCAATAACACTGCTCTGATACCAAAACTTTGTCACGCCCAAGATCTAACTTGGAAAGAATGTCAATCAATTTCGCAACAATTTACCAGAGTTATCTAAAACCTTCAGTAAGCAATCTATCAAACATCTATAAAATTTAACCATCAATATACAAGTCGATTCACATCTCAAAACATCATGTACAATACTCAGGAACTAAACTATCAATACAAGTAGAGAAATCTATCCTGTCCTGAGTACAAAAGAATCATCTATCGATCAAAAGAACTAAAACCTGAAGATCTGGATCAACTCCTATCTCCTGCTCCCGAACCCTGACCTGAAAATATCAACCACATATAATGAGCTTTACAAAGCCCAGCAGGTCACCTAATACCTATAACTGAAATCAAAGCACGGCGATGCTATCAATATGCATGTCAATCTATCAATCTGAATCAGTCAATGGTCAATGAGTCTATGCAATCCGGAAATCCATGAATCAATGATCATCAATACTATGCAGTGGAAATCCATAGTCAATAAAACCAGTCAATGCAGCGGCAGGCAATTCGATAAATCAATGCAATCAATCAATATCCGTCAATCAAATCAATACGGTCAAATCAATACGATCCATTTAATGAAATCAATCGAGGAAAGCAATACGATAAACTTCAATCCAGTCTGACAAGAAATCTATACAACAGTCAATACGGTGTAGAACAGCAGCAACAGTGAATCTACAAAATCTAGGCGGCAATACAATGAATCCATACGATGTCCATGTCCATGCTATCAATGCAGTATCTATATCTATCAATATCCATATCAATGCTCAGTAATCAATGCTCGGTAATCAATCAATGAAATCAATGAAATCGTACGATACAGTAAATCCGATCAATCAATAAGGCAGAAATCGATAAAGCAATAAATTCGTAAATCAATACAGTGAACATGCAATTCAATACTATATACTGGACAAGTAAAATCAACTGGTCATGTTGCTGTTGTAGAATCCGTTGCTGTTGTAGTCCGTACGTTGGTCTATCAATAAGAGTCGTCACTCTTTTTGCCCGTGGCGGCCGCCCGTCGGCATATAAACTCTTATAACTCCCAATCGTTATATCAATGATCAATGGTTTAAAGGAAAGCCCGTCGGCCCACCATCCTGTACAGGTCAATATCAATCTTCACCAACGTTCAACCAGGTTCCACTTGGGTTCCAGTATCAATAGTCAATTCAATCAATAAGCAATTCAATAGTCAATATTAAAGCAATCATATCAATAATCATATTCATATCAATTCAATCTATCAATCTCAGACAATTCGGAAATCATACGAAAATCGGGCAGCGTAACGGCAGTCGGTCAAATTTACACAAAAATCCTGCAAAAAGACACGATTTCCAAATTCTACCAAATTACAATAGAATATCTATAACATCAATGCAAGACTTTTATTCTATAGAAACCAGTCCGAAAACATCTTGATAATTTTCTATTCGATTAAAATCACGTAGAACCAATTCCAACCGGAAGAAAATTCGTAGAATACAGTCAAATCGTGTAGAATAATCATATCTATAACACTCTAAAAGTTGTGGGGTGAAAGTTGTGTCAAGTCAAAATCATGTCGAAAAGTCGACTACGAAAACACAAAACAGATCACAATTCGATCAAAACACAACATCTTTGAAAACAGAAACAGGGTTCGGAGTCCTTACCACGAGATCTTCACTTTTCCCAACAGCAGCGTCGGACGAAAAGCGCTCCGCGGTCTCCGAAAACCAGCTTTTCTCTTTTTCCTTTTCTCTTTCTCTCTCCTCAGATATTCTCTCTCTTCAAAATATCTCATTTCTTTATATATCCAGACTGATCGTCCTGGACGATCGAGCTTCGTCCCGGACGATCCATGAAGAGAAGAATTTCGTCCAGACGAAAAAATCACACATCGTCCCTGGCGAAGGGTTCACTGACTTATTTTCGTCCAGACGATCCTGATTTCGTCCAGACGAACTATACAGCCAAACAGGATTTTTCTACACAACCTGTACCGATCGTCCCGGACGATCCAACTTCGTCCTGGACGATTCTGGGAGGAAAATCCAATTCAGAGAGGAACAGTAAGGGAACGAGATATTACACTAAGAGAGGGAATCGACTAGAGAGGGAGGAGTTAGGATTTTATCATGTGATGGGCGAAGGAGATCAGAGGGACCATAGTCGACAGGAGACAAAGGTTGGAGGGATGGGCGACATAAGTCAAGGTGATGATAGTCGACGGTTGATGGTGGTGGGAAGGATTGTAATCGATAAGGGATGATGGTCAAAGGGACCATAATTAGTGGGAGAGGAAAGTAAGAGGGATTGTTAGTTGATGGGTGAGGGAGGTTGAAGGAATTGTAGTCGGCGAGGCGACGATGGTTGGAGGAACTGTAATTAGTGGGCGACGGTAGTTGGAGGGACCATAATTAGCCGGTGACGAAAGTAGGAGGGATCGTAGTCGGCCGACGATGGTGGTCAAAGGGATCATAGCAGGCTGGCGAGGGCGGTGGTGGTCGGAGTACCGTAGTGGTGGGTGATGAAGGTCAGAGGGACTGTAGTTGGCGAGCGATGGATGTCGGAGGAACCGTAGTTGGAAGGTGACAAATGTCGGTGGGACCGTAGTTGGCGGGCGATAGAGGTTCGAGCGACCTTCATCTTCAGGCGAGGGAAGTCAAAGAGACCATCGATAGTGGGAGAGGGAAGTTGGTGGATGGCGGTGATTGAAGGGATTGTAATCGATATACGATAGTGGTCAGTGGGGGTGTAGTTGACGGACGATGGTGGACGGAGGGACCATAGTCGGTGGGAGACTATGGTTGGAGGGATGGTTGTTGACATGTGACAGAGGTTAGAGGGATCGTAGTTGACGGGTGACTGAGGTTGGAGTGATAGTAATTGACAAGGGGATGGAAGTTGGGGGGCGATGAAGGTCGGATGGACCGTAGTCGACGGTTGACGAAGGTTAGAGGGACTGTAGTCTGTGGATGAAGGGGGTCGTAGGGACCAAAGCTGGCGGTCGACGAAGGGGGGGGGGGGGGGTGGGGGGGGGTACCGTAGTCGGCAATTGACGGAAGTTGGAGGGCGGCGGAGGTTGAAGGGGCCATAATTAGTGGCCAAAAGAGGTTGGAGGGCGGCGTGCGACAAAGGTACGATGAAGGTTTGGTGAAACAGAGGTTCGACGGCGATGTTCGGGCACAGGTCCAACAGCTGTGGCCTATTGGCGACAATTCACTAGCAATGGAGCCGAGGTGGAGCTCTAGAACTTTTTAAGCCTTAGAGCTCCCTTGAGTCTCTAGCCATGGGCCTAAGCCTTCTAAATTCCAAACCCTCCCAAAGTCCCTTTCATGTAAAGAGTGTAGGGTTTATTTATAGATTTTGAGGTAGACATGCCCGATAAATATATGGAAGATCTAGGATAAAATTTAGAGTGTTCCATTGGAGGGCATGTATTGATTCCCTTGATCATGGAGCGTTTGTCAAGTTTTTAAGTACTTTAATGATGTTAGAATTAAGTGGTCTTGGGCTCGTTGGATTTTTCTCGTCATATCACTCGATTTGAATATAAACATGTCTTATTTGGAGATCGTTTGGTTATCTAATTAATATTTTGGAGTTTACAAATATGCTCTAAGCCCTTAATTTGAGCTCATTTGGGCTCGTATTGAACCATTGTTTTTTTGTTGTTGGGTTCATCTTGTTGAGACTTTCAATTAGATTATAAATTTGCTGAAATCGGAGTTCAGATGATCCCGCATTTAATTTAAAAAAATTTCAACTTAAATATGCCTCAAGATTAATGCCCGATCATGACGATTTTCGGCCACATATCAAATTGTAAAATAATTTATTACAGATCACAACCAAGAATTAAAAAAACACTTTCAAAATGCAAAAAGTTCGTGTCCTATATGCAATAGCACCTCCAAAGTAATTGTAATTTTAACAATCGAGCTATTAGGTTGTTGGTAGAACCTGTGGCACGGGCTTCAAAGCCGATCCAACGACTGGAATCCAATCTCATAACTTGTTACTGTCTACCATGAGATCTAGAGAAAGGGTTCGGTGAGTGCATGGCGGTGCGTTAAAATGAGATTCATTGAATTGACTTTGATGGCCAGGCCCAGGCATTGGTAGGCCATATGGACTGCACATTAAGATATCGGAAAGAAGAACATAATTTAGTTAATTTCTTACAAGGAAAAAGGAACAATAGGTCATAAATAATTAATATGCTTGATATGGCATCACAAAATTAGCTTGATCGGACACGAATCTCGAGGCAAAAGCTAGTTGGAAATTTCAAAAAATAATTCCGGGAGCACCCGAACTCCGATTTCAGCGAGCTTATAGTCAAACTGAGCGTCTTGGAAATACGAACCCAACAACACCAAGATCAACCCAATCCGAGCCCAAATGAGTCCGAATCAAGGACCCGAAGCGCTGTTGGAAGGTTCAAACCGCAATTTGAGTTACCAAACATTCTTTGATTTTAACGAGCTTATACTCGAATTGAGCGGCTCGACGTGATGAATCCAACGAGCCCAAGATCATCGAATTCCGACATCATTAAGGCCTCCAAATGTCCAACGAACGGTGCACGATTGAAGGGTTCAATATCGGCCGTCCATTCAAACCACTCCCTATTCGCCCACGATCTCACACTTATTTACGAGCTATGCCACTCCAGAAAAACTATAAATAGAGCTCTCAATCTACACAAAGATGAGTCAAGTGAAGAGAGAGAAGAAGAAGAGAAGAAGAAGGAAAAAAAAAAGAGTTCGTGTGGTATATGCAATAGCACCTCCAAAGTAATTGTAATTTTAACAATCGTGCTATTAGGTTGTTGGTAGAACCTGTGGAACGGGCTTCAAAGCCGATCCAACGACTGGAATCCAATCTCATAATTAACTTGTTACTGTCTACCATGAGATCTAGAGAAAGGGTTCGGTGAGTGCATGGCGGTGCGTTAAAATGAGATTCATTGAATTGACTTTGATGGCCAGGCACCGTATGGACTGCACATTAAGATATCGGAAAGAAGAACATAATTTAATTAATTTCTTACAAGGAAAAAGGAACAATAGGTCATAAATAATTAATATACTACATATTAAAAATAAATTTTATGCTAAGGAGATATTTAATTTTGAGTTAACCCAATTAATTCAAGCAGGGATTTGGCTGAAGAAGCATGTGAACCGGAGAATCTTCGCAACGAGTCGAGCAAGCTCTGGTTGCGTCGTTACTTTTGATAAAATTGACGAACGGCCATGAGCGTGAGATTTCAAATTTGACAGGAAGGAAGGTCGTCAAAGAAGGTGAAGAAGTTATTTAACAACTGTTTCAAAACTTTACTAGACGAAGTCGAAGAGAGACGAACAGTGGTGACGGGAAAAAATAAAACTAACAAAAAAAAAATAATAATGAATCTTTCTTTAAATTTAAAACTGAAATTTGCTTTTGATAGGAATTTTAGTGAAACTAATATAATAAATTATAATTATATTTATTTATTAACATATTACTGTATATATATATTATATCAAATGCTTTTGATTAAAAGCGTTTTTTTGTTATGTAATTTATATTATTATATTACAAAATCTAATTTTCTTAAACCGCCAATATCAATCTGAATCTTGAATGAAAAATGTTAAATATATTTTTAAAATCGACAATTCGAGCTACCACAAAAAAAAAAAAATGGCTCGGCCACTGAGCTCAAGATAGATTCGAAGTAATTTGATAGGGTGACAATATTTATATGACCAGACAAATATGATCTCAATTTGACCGAAAATTTTGGGTTTGGGGGTCATCCAGTTTGGAAAACGGGTTGGATTTGAGTTTTATATTCTGACCCGAGTACAATTTTGGGTCGAGTTTGGTTCAATCCGAAACCCGAAACTAACATGTTTCATTGTCTATCGTGGTCGCCCGCTCATCCCCATCCGCTCTTCGCGATTGTGCTTGCCTTGCTCTCGCCTATTCATCGTGCTCGTGCTTGCCTCGCGCTCATGCTCACCCACTAGCCCTCGCCCGCTCGACAGATCGTGCTCGCTCTCCCGCTTGCCTGATTGTGCTCGCCCGTCTGCTCACCCGCTTGCTTGATCACGCTCGCTTGCTTGATCATGCTCGCTAACCTGATCACGCTCGCTTGCCAAGTTGCTTGCTCAACCGTCCAAGCTCAATCACCCATAGCACTCCAACTGGGTCGATGTGTCTGGTCGGTTCAGATCGAGTTAGAAGGTGGTGAGGTTTGGATGTGGGATTGTGAAATTTTTCAGCTAATCAAAATGAGTTAGTTGAAGGCGGGTCAGTTTCGGGTTGAACCCGAACCCGACTTGAAAACCCATTTTTACACCCATATAATTTGATGTGAATTTATTTATCAAAAAAAAAATTTTTTTTTTGAAAAATAACATTAGTTTAAAAGTTTTGAGTTTTGTTTGGGAAGACTATCATTTTTTATAAAATTGATTGTTAGTTATTTTGATTGTAAAATTAATTTTCAATCACAAAAAAATTTAAAAAAGCAATGAGAAAGTAATAGCAGACTAAAATTATGATTTCAGTAAAAAATCTGTTCTAAATAGACCCGTAATGTTTGAAATTAGATAAATAAGCATAAGACAATTGATTTAAGTTTATAAATTTAATAATTTAATAATCAGGAGATTTTTTTAATTATTTTTATATAAATTAAGAAAAAAGAGAAATAAAAAATAGAACATGTCGTACAACACATTAATTAAATTTAAAAAAATCAACTTTCATCTTATATTTCTTCTTAAAAAAGGATTGACCTTCTTTTTCTTTGCCCTTTGAATCTCTATCATTAAATGTAAAATTTGTTAAAATCTTATAACTAAGAACATTAAACTTTTTGAAAATTTATACTAATAAATATTATAAAACAATAAATTAGATTTCATTTGAGATAATTTTTTATTACTTTCTAAAGTAAAAATTACTTTAGAAATCAATCAGAAACGAAGCTTAAATTACGTTGATTGGATTTTTTGTGATTTAATTATAAAAAACATACAAAATTATAAAAATTTGAAAGAACCTTATTATTTAAAAGAGGAAAATATTTTTTCAATTTAATGAATATTAATATTATAAATTATAATTTTTCATATAGATAATATTCTTCTTCCTCCAATTATACGCTTAAGTTTATGACTCCCAACCTGTGCAACAACTTGGGTTGTTAGCCCATTAATCTCGCTTACCTAACAGTAGTAGCAAGAACTTTTTGGTTGGACTGATAGGCATTGAATGAATGAATAGGTGGCATTTCTACCACCTTCCCTTTTGTTTTTAAAAGAAGTAAAAAAGCCTTCTTTCAAAATAAATATATAGTAATATACATATTATATATTTATTTATGTTTAATGTGATATGTGAGAAGAGATTGATGCAAACAAATGTGATGTATACAAATCACATTAGTTCATTTATATTGGCTTATTTTTTTTTTGAAAGAGATTGATGTCAACAAATATGATGCGCCAATTTTATGAAGAGATTATTATGTGTAAGGTCCGAACGAAACATGCCTCAGAATTTTGTGAGGATATAAAGCAAATACATAGTAAATATAATTTTTTTTTATAAAGCTGTATATTTACTGTGTACCCTCACAATTCCGGATAGTCCAGACTCCACACATAATAATTTCTCAATTGTATGATATGAAGATTACTGATATATCATAAAAAAATTATCTTGATCGGGCACGAATCTCAAAGCAAAAATTAAGTTGGAAACTTCAAAAATTAAACCCGGGATCATCTGAACTCTGATTTTAGCAAACTTATAGTCAAACTGAACGTCTTGGAAATACGAACCCAATGACACCAATTTCGACTTAATCCGAGCTCAAATGAGTACAAATCAAAGTCTCGAAGCACATTTGGAAGGTTTAAACCATAATTTGGATTACCAAAGGTTTCCAAATGTAACATGCTTATAGTCGAATCGAGCGGCTCGATGAGGCGAGTCCAACGAGCCCAAGATTATTAAATTCTGATGTCATTAATGCATTCAACTATCTAATAAATGGTACATGATCAAAGGATTTAACATCGGCTGTTCATTCAAACTACTCTCAACTTGCCCCCGATCTACTCCTTATTTATTAGTCATGCCACTTTTAGAAAACTATAAATAGACCCCTCATTTCTCATAGAGGGGGACCCCAAGCAAGAAGAGAGTAAGAGATGAGAAAGAAGGAAGAGAAGGAAGAAGCTCCTTCTTGACAACCGCCAGACTTTCATCCGGCATCCAGTCGGCACTGGAATTAAGCAAGGAAGCAAGGAAGCAAGAAGCAAGAAGACAAGGGGAAGGAAGAAGAGAAGGAAGAAGGGAAATAAGAGACTCCTTCTCGACCATCGCCGGAGTTCTATCCGAATGCCATCTAACGTCAGAGTTATGCCCAGCCATCGACTGACGTTGGACTTCTACCCAAATCCAGACCACTGCTCGTCGTCGGATTTCTATCCAATGCCGGAATTCTACCCGAAGCCGGACTTTTGCCTGTCACAGTACTTCTATCTAACGTCATACTTCTGTCCATCGACAGACTTCTACCAAATGCTGGACTTGCACTCGTCGCTAGATTCCTTTCCGACACTAGACTTCCACCCGTCATCAGATTCCTACCTAATGCTGGACTTCCGCCCGTCGCCTGATTCCTGCCTAACGATGGACTTCCGCCCATAACCGGAATTCCGTCGGACTTCTACTCGTCGCCAGACTTTTTCCCATCGCCAGACATTCGTCAAACTTCTATCTGACGTTGGACTTCTACCTGATATCATTCTTTTGACCTCTGTCTTCAGACAACAATCTTTATGACCTCTGTCGCCTTCCGACCATGATCATTCTGACTTACGTTGCCTACTAACTACAGTCCTTAAGACCTTTGTTGCCCTCCGACTATGGTCCTTCTGACTTACGTCGCCCGTCGACTATGGTCCTTCCGACTTATGTCGCTCGCCGACTATGGTTCTTTCGACTTATGTCGCCCACCGACTATGATCCTTTCGACCAAACAAACACATCAACAATGACTCTTTGTATTCCCATCATGTAATGTACTCTATAGGATGTACATCAAGCTATGGCCTTCCCCCAAGGAAGGGCCTCATTTGTAATCAACTGAATACTAGTGGATTTATTCAAATTGGGCTAGACTCTGTGATTTTTCCTTATTTTCAGGGATTTTCCACGTAAAAATCTTGGTGTCTCCTATAAATGATGCACCCTCTCTTTTTATATGTATTCATGCTGGATCTTCTTACAATGTTGAGACACTAAACTTTATATTTATCTACCACCGCAAATACTCAAGGATGCAACACTTACGAATTTGTCTTGTGCTTTTTTTATTTATATTAATTCTTCTTCGTCTGAGTGTTATGTGTATATATTAGTAATTATTGATTATTTTTTTTAATGGGTGAAAATTATGCTATTGAGAAAAGTAAATACATACAATTTGTTGCAGTTCTTTATTACATATATAAATGGCTTCTCGGTTGCCAGATAGGTCAAAAATGAAAATTGCACTTCAATTAAGAGAACCGATATAAATTACTTCTTTTATTGCCATGAAATTGATTGGTATTGTTCCACTATTTGTTATATGTTAGGGCTAATGATGTACCACATTGTAGTATTTAAGCTCATCTGATTAGTTCAATTTTATGTAAATCCTTGTCTAATATTTGTTTAACACTAAATTTTAAGTTTTGTAATGTTAAAATAGTCTTGAAGAACTCAAGAAATTGAAATGGGGTAGGACAAATTCAATGTGCAAAAATGGTTATGAGAGCATCCTCTTTGTTTGGGAGAGGATTTTAAGGGAGCTCTGTGGCGCTGGAAAGCACCATCGCGGTGCCGGGGAGCACCACTGCGGCATCGGGAAGCACCGCCGTGGCGCCGTGCTTTATGTTTGGAGAATTCTAGAAGAATCTGAAATATTTTGCCAGCAGCACTGCCAAGTTGAATAAGTGTCTTTTAAAATATTAAAATACCTTAAACCATTTGCATATCAGCCTCATCCCAGCCCTTTGCTGGAGAAGAAGAGAGAAGAAAAGGAAATAGAAAAAAGACGAGAAGTTTAGGAGGATGAAGCTTTGGATTCATTCGTTGGGCCTGTTCAGGATATTGTAGAGTATAAGATAGACATCTGAACTCCTATTTCTAATTTAAATTCTAATAATTTTATAAAAAGATATCATTATTTTTTTCTAGTTTTATGTCTTTTTCACCGTATAACTTTTAGTATGTTATTGTACACTTTAATTTAAATATTTTGATTATAAGAAATTAGACTTTCAGTAGTTATTTTCCCCCACACAAATTTTTGAGTATGTAAGTTGATTGAGATTTTTCTAATAATTATTATATAATAGCCTTAAAATATTCATTTGAATATTTGTTTAAGTTAGAAATTGAATGGAAGAAGTCCAATGAGTATAATGTTAGGGGTGTTAATATTTGACACGACTTGAAAATCCGACCCGAAAATTTCGGGTTAGGGTCAACCCGAACCCGAAACGGGTCGGGTTCGGGTTCTGCATTTCAACCCGTTTCAAAAATCGGGTCGGGTTCGGGTTAACCCTTTGACCTGAAATTGACCCGAAAGTGACCCGATTTTGACCCGAAAATCCGATTTTGACCCGGCAACCCGAGATTGACCCGATTTTGATCCGTTTTTGACCCGAAAAGAGGAGATTGACCCGTTTTTTGACCAAAAAATTAGCCATTTTTTGTTGGAAACGGGTCATTCGGGTCGTGTCGGGTTGACCCTGATCCGAAGCGGATACCAGACCGTATGGACACGAGTCTGGTTCGGGTTGTCCCGAATAGTGCCGGGTCAGTTTCGGGTTCGACCCGAACTCGACCCGTGACCCGAAATTGACACCCTTATATAATGTTATACATGCAAATATGCAATATTAGCAATTCATGTATCACCTGAACACTACATTGAATTTATATATTAGTTACTATTGCATTTACATTGACATTATTCATAATAAGATATTGAAGATATTCTGATATGTTACAAGGGCCTTAAATGCTCTGTTCTAGCTCCATCTATCTTGAGTAATGTAGGAGAGATTTTGACCCCACTTGTTGAAAGGGAGTGTAGGAGGTTATAATATACTATTATATTTTGATTCTAGCTTCACTTGCTTATGCAGATGTTGGAGGTTAAAGAGAAATATAAGTGATAGTGGAGTTATAAACAAGCATCATTACATGTGCATTAAAATCATGCATTTGTATATATTAATAATTTAAAGAAATACCCTTAATTGGTCAAATATGAATTTTTTTTAAATTTTGGTATGAACTATGGTGAAATGTGAAAGGCAAGTGCAAGTGAACCTTTGATGGTAAGTGTTCTATGATGTATCTGAATCCTCTATGAAAGTGACTTTAAATGTATAAGTAAGAACTCTGAAATACAATACACGAAAAAACCTAAGAAATTCATGTTCTACTAGTAATACTTTTTAAAAATTTTGTGATAAAAAGCTATTGTTTATTACCAACATAGCTAAGCACCAATTTTACAAACCCAAACAAATCCTAAATCTCTGTAAGGCTTAATTTGAGTCAACATTTTCATTGCTTTATAAAGCAGTTTTTTAGTAGAAGAAATTTTTAAACTAAATTTTTTTTTGCACTAAAAAACTATTTTAGAAAGTAATAAAAAACTGTCTCAAATGAAGCCTAAATTGCTTCTCTATAATTTATTTGTACTTATCCTTTTCTCTTCAAAACAGTTGGATCGGCTTCACTCTGTGAAATTCATTGAGATTTAGGCTTCGTTTGGATGACTTTCTTATTGTTTCTTAAAGCTATTTTTAAGTAGAAAAAAATTATTTGTGTACTACAACACTGCTTTAAGAAGCAGTAAGAAAGCCGTTCCAAATGAAGCCTTAGTAAGAAAGGTGTTTTAAAAAGCAGTAAGAAAGTAGTCCCAAACGAAACGTTAATCTCTCTTTCTCATTTTCATATTATGAATTTGTTTCAATTCTCTTATAAAATATTGATGAATATATTATATTCAACAATATTTAAGAGAAATAAAATATATTTTAATGCGCAAATAATAAGACATGCATATAATTAACCATTGCTTATCTATTAATTTTTTTACTTAACTTTAATATCATTTACATTTTGTCTATTAGTTGGTCGAACATGAATGTGTGGGTTGTGGGGAATTGTAGGCCCCCTATCTATGAGAAACTATTGGGCTTTGATTATGATATTTATTCATGTGCCTCATGGCCTCACGGGAGCCCAAAAAAAATAAAAATCAGTAACCCTACACTAATATTTAGGCTTTTTTTGGTAGCTTTCTTGCTAATTTCTGAAATAATTTTTTAGTACAAAAGTTTTTTAAAATAAAAAAATTTGCACTAAAAAGCTGTTTAGAAAATAGTAAAAAAGCTGTTCCAAACGAAACGTGAAACCTTAGCTTAAGGCTTTGTTTGGAAGAGCATTTCGATTGGTATCATAGGAAGAAAGATAGTAAAAAATAATTTCGGTTTAAAAGATTTGTTTTTTCATCTTATTTTTTAATTTTATGTTTTTAAAAAGATTTTTTTTGAAGAATCATTTTTGAAAATTGAAAAATTATTCTGTTTGGATATCAAACGACGTCCACAGACCAACTCGAACGCACCATGTCACTTTTTTTTCTCGGCATTGGTGCTCGATACTGCTGTTTACCGGGTGACGTGATGCGTTCTGGTTGATCTTCGGACCGTCCTTTGTCCGCACAGAATAATTTCTCTTGAAATTGGTTGAGGCTTCGCTTGGGAAAGCTTTGATTTCTCTATTTATGCTTTTAAAAGCTAATTTTTTAATTACAATTTCAAATATATAATTTTTTGTTGAGAGTTTTTCCTAACACAAAAACGGTCAAAAAGCTCCTCTAAAAAAGCCTGACGAATGGAGTAATTATTAGGTACGTTCACTGGACGTAGAGGAAGGTTCGGTTTTAGGCAAAAAAGGGCCTGTACCGAGTTTTGATATAAACTAGGTATTTTTTTAAAAAACTCGGTACAGACACTTTTTTGCCTAAAACTGAACCTTCCTCTATGTCCAGTGAACGTACCAAATAAAAGTTCTGACGAATGAGCTTTCTAAGGAAAAAATAGAAAAACTTAAATTGGCCCAAATAAAACCCTAAATATTTGGCCTTCGGCAATTATAATATTATCCATATTAAATGCTTTTGGTGATTGCTCGATTGGTTGGTCATAAGCAAGGAAAGCCGAGCAATTTTTAATCATATTAACAGTTGTATATTCATTGGTATTGTCTGCCGAATCAATTAAATACAGACCAACCGGCAATCTTTTATCTATTAACTGTTCATCAAGTAAACCATAGCCTTATAGGAAAAAAATTATTACAAGCTGAGTCCGGTCCGGACTCTAATCAAAATAAGCAACGACGCTTATACTCGGGTTGTGCACAATCGTACACAACCTAAGTACAAATTGTACATAGCCTACGTACAGGCGACGTGACCTATTTTAATAGGGAGTAGAGAGTTTTTACGGTGAATATTTGTTAAGGGAGTAAGCAGGCTTTATTTGGGACAACTTTCTTGTTTATTTGCCTTTTAGATTGTAATTATAATTTCTATTTTATCATTAATTTTTACAATAGTTTTAAAAAAAATTATTTTGTCTATAATAATTTTACGATCAACTTTATAAAAAGCTGATTGTAAAATCTAATATCCTAAGTCCTAAAAAACTTTTTGAAGTGTTTTTTTGTAATTTATTATACATCCTTTTTTTCAAGAAAAGTCTTTGGTGTACTTGTAAAGCTTTTAGAATTAGATTGGACAATTAATTGATGTCTGATGAAAGCGCCACTTAGAGTTAAGCTGAGACTCGATCAAGTTTCAATCATAATGATAATATTATTAAATTAATTAAATTTATTTAAATGATTAAAATATTTACAATAATGATGATAAGTGTGTAAAAATAAACATTTATATGAAATATAAATCATTAAATATATTAAATCATCAGAAACATTGATAATTTTTCATAAAAATAGTTTTATAAAAATGATAGAGCAGCAAATACATCCCATAAAAACTCCCTGAATTATATCCACTTGATCAGAATTGAAATATTCTTTATTCTTTTGAAGAAATGTAGAACATGACAAAAGCTCACATAACCATGCACGTATTACTGATCAACACTACACATCAACAACGCAAACACTAAAACAAACAGCAACAATAATCACATTTCCTCCCATTAAATTCTGCAAGTATGTATACGTGCATTATTAAAATTTCACCTGCACTGTTCAATTTCATGAATTTCTTGCAGTTTTATGACTAAATTCAGGGAACAGAACCGCCACCAGAAGATCTGGGAATCTCATATCCTGGATTGGGCACAAAAGTGTCATCCAAGCCTGGAATATAACGTGCATTGGCTGCAGCTGGACCGCTATGATCAAAGTCAGTAAAAGAAGGAACACTGCCGGAAGTATCAGTACCACTCCCCCTGCCGGTGGTAGCTCCAGTTCCGCCGCCGGTAATGCGGCCGAAGCCGCCATTGCCATTGCCGCCATATTCGCCGAAGCAGTCTTTCTCCTTCTTGCTGGTGTCAGTGGAGGCTGGAGCTGGCCGTGTGGCATTAATGGCAGAAGGTGGAAGAACAACAACAAGAAGAAAAAGTAGGAAGGTGAGGAAGATGGAGAGGGAGTTCGCCATATTGGTGTTGCTGGCTTTTCTGGCTTTTGGGATGTTGAAGGTGTCTCGTTAAATAGGGAAGGAACGAAGGCTGGAATCTGGTTGGGGTTGCTGATTGTTTAATCTGACTATAAATAAAATAAAAAAGGAGGGATTTACATACATACCACTTTATTTTTTGCTATTTATATATCTAACATTCAAAACATTAATATTACATATCTACCATCCATATACAACTTTACTATCAAATATGTCACTCTTATATTTCGTTCCTACCACTCAGGCCACCCTATGAACTTTAATATTTCATTCCATGCACTCATATTTGTTCTATGGTTGGTAGGAATGTAATATTAGTATTTTGCATGTTAGATATGTAAATAGCATGAAATAAAGTTGTATGCATGTAAATCTTCCAAAAAAAAAAAAACCTGCTCATCAGAATGAAAATACAAATATCAGATTTAATTAAATTTCTTTTATTTATAACTTTTTTATTTTTTAATTATTATATTAAAACAATAATAATAATATTGGGATATAATTTATTTTCTAATATTGGAGTTGGGTGGAAGAATGGCGGTGCGTTATGAGAATTTGTAATACTGTAAGTTTGCTTTGTGTAGTGGGGCACGTGGAAAAGGGCAGTATCCGAATTGGCGGTGCGGTATTAAATTTGAAGAGATCAAGTAGAATAATTTCCTAGCAATTTACATTAACTTGCCGACTTGTGGTTGGAAAGTAGGTGGATTTTCATTTTTTTTAAAACGCCGTTATTGTTCGCTCTGCCACTTTACTATTCCAATTCATTCTTTTTTTTTTTTTTTCGAATAATTGTATGTTGATTAGTGGTTAAAAGATATAATCAATTTTACTTTTGAGGGTGGACAAATTTGGTAGCTGGTGTTTGGAGAGGCTTAGGTAGTGGGCTTTCAGTAGAGAGATTATTCTGTGTGGATACCAGGCCGTATGGAGGCAAATCTGAGGCCGCCACGTCACCCGGTATACATCCAAACGATGACGCGACGGGCTTTGATTTTACTCCGGATGATGTCTAGTGTCCACATAGAATAATTTTTTCCTTTTAGTGAGCTGCAGGGGCGGCAGCATTAAGTAGTGGGAAGTAGGTTGTTTGGCGTTCGACAAGCGCGAATGAGATCGATCATGGTAGAAGCAGTTTTCAGGAGAAACATTGCGTGACTGCACTTTCGCGAATATAATCAAGACGGGATGAGGGCAACAAAAAAATTTTTTTTAAGTAAAAATTTTTAGAATTATATCCTCCCTTATAAATAAAACTCAAATTTCACCTTAGATACAATGAGGTTTAACCCCTGATTCATTTGGTGGTATGTTTCTCTACAATTTGACATTTATAGTTTAATTAATTTTTGTTTCTTTCTTCATGAATCATATCCCTGAAAGTATATATATATATATATATATATATTAATGTAATTTGAGCTTCTCCCTGAAAGTATATATATATATATATATAATATTTATTAATGTAATTTGTTGGCAAATAATTTTATGGCAGTTATGACTGATCGTTGGATCTAATAGTTTTTAGGCCCAACCAAGGCAATTAAATGGTGTCAGAATCCATGCAATATGTAATAAATAAAAATTAATAAAAAAAATCCCTGCAATATGTTATAACGAACAATCACTGGCATATTCAGTAGGGTCAGAATTTCGTTATTTACTCCAGAGAGATGTTCTATTCTCAAAAGATTTGCAACAAATTTATGTAAATCATAAATTAATTAGATAGATCTGTAATTTTTGTAAGGTTCTATTTGACAAAGAATTCTTGTTCTTTTAATTTTCAGATAATTTTTATAATTTTGTTTGATTACTATTTTTTTATTTTCTCTTTAATTTTAACAATTTTTGTGACAAAAATATTATTTATGATAACAAATTATTACATGGATTTTATAAAATCTCTTACTTTCCTCATAACTTCACAATCAATTTAATAAAATATTGCTGTCTACTATTTTCTCGTTGTTTTCTCGAAAATTTTTATGAAAACTTTTTATGACAGAAAATTATTTTTGTAATAAAAAATTTAAGCAATTTTTAATGGAGAAGCTCAATTTGAATGAAAAGATTTTTTTGACCGTATTGAAAGTGCAATAACTTTGTAAGGAAAACCATTTGCATGAATTTTCAAATGTAATAACTTCGTAAGGATAACCATTGAATGGATTTCAAATGTGTAGTGGAGCTTTCGTGGTGATAGTTCATCTCTTCAATTGTTGTGGTTGAGCAAACCCTTTATAGAAGTAAGATGGAGAAAATATTTATAATGGTGGAGGATTTTATATTGATCTTAGTTTTATGATGATAAATCTGATCAAATGCTCATAAACTATATGGTATCATACTCGCAAAAGAGAAATAAGCAATCATGTTAAAAGAGTAGGATTATGTTCAAATTTAGATTTTTTTGGGACAATTTTTTTTTTATTATTTGTTAGAGCTGTTTTAAAAGTTGTTAAAAAGTTGTCTCAAACGAAGCTTTAATATTGATTGACGCTCATGTTTAGTCCAACAAAAACATGAGAAGTGAAATATCTAAATATGAATGATTTATTCGAGCAATGAGCAAGTTGGGTGAGTTTATCAAATGTATTTTCATAGCCCAAAGCTCAAACCAAAATTACGAAAGCAACTAATCAAAATAGAACCCATTTGCCGCAACGATAATGAAAACTTAGCAAAAACGGCAAGACATTAAAATTGAGAGTGGATTGAAAGTACGACCGATGTTAAATCCCTTGATCGTGGATCATTTATTGGGCATTTGAATGTCTTAACGATATCATAATTTTACGACCTTGGGCTCGTTGGATTTGTATCATCGAGCCACTCAATTTGACTATAAGCATGCTACGTTTAGAAACTGTTGGTAATCTAAATTATATATTGAACCTTCCAAATGCACTTCAGGTCTTTGATTTGGACCTATTTGAGCTTGGATTGGGTTGAATTTGGTGTCATTGGGTTCATATTTTCGAGACTTTTAGTTCGACTGTAAGTTTGCTGAAATCAGAGTTTAGATGGTTTCAGATTTTAATTTTTGAAGTTTCCAACTTGATTTTGGGTTGAGATTTGTACCCGATCAATATAAATTTTTTATGATATATCATTTATAATGGTGGATGATTTTATATTGATCTTAGTTTTATGATGATATATCTGATCAAATGCTCATAAACTATATGATATCATAGTTGCAAAAGAGAAATAAGCAATCATGTTAAAATAGTAGGGTTAGGTTCATATTTAGGTTTTTTTCGGGGCAATTTTTTTATTATTTGTTAGAGCTATTTTAAAAAGTTGTAAAAAAGTTGTCTCAAACGAAACTTTAGTATTGATTGACGCTCATGTTTAGTCCAACAAAAGTATAAGATGTAAAATATCTAAATATGAATGATTTATTCAAGCAATTAGCATGTTGGGTGAGTTTATCGAATGTATTCTCATAGCCCAAAGCTCAAGCCAAAATTACGAAAGCAACTAATAAAAACAGAACCCATTTGCCACAACGATAATTAAAACTTGATTGCATGTTTTATCAGCATGCCAATGAGATTAGAGCCATGCATCAATCTTAAACTTCTTGAGGGCTTCTTTCGCATTGTCTTCTTGAGTGATGATGATGCATGTATTATCTTTCCCCACTTCAATGTTGATGTAGTAAAACAGTAGCTCAATATCTGCCATCTCAGTTTCTTCGGCCATTTTTTTCTTGAACACATAAGGAGGGGTGTCAAATCGGATTTCGGGTCGAAACTGAACTGGGTTCAAACGGATCGACCCTAACTTGACTCAGTTATGTAAACGGGTCGGATGTTCAGACCTAGACCCATACCCGACCTGTTGGGTTACCGGTTTGACCTTGACCCGACTCAATTGGACGACTAGACGGCGACGACGGGACAGCGGTTGACAGGACGCCGGACTGCGAGGCTGGGTCTGAAATATTCCGATTCGGTGGAAGATCTTGAAACTGTAGTTTGCTTTTTCACAGTCCAGGATACAAGAGTATCACCGAGAAACGTACAAAATCCGAAAGTTGATTTTCTGGATATAGGATCGGATGCCCAGTCTGCATCAGAAAATGTACGAAGCAGGATATTCGAAACGAACAATTGGCAAACTGGGTCCACATGTTCCTTTGATATACCGTAGTAGTTTCTTGAGCTGGGATGAATGAGATGCGGAGGGATTGTGCATGTGTTGAGAGAGCGAGTTGACGGCATAAGAGATATCAGGTCTGGTTAAGGTAAGATATTGCAACGACCCGATTAGCTTCCGGTACAAGGTTGCGTCGAAGCAGGGAGCAGCATCTAAGTCTGCAATTGGAGTTTTTGTGAATGAAGGTTTAGAGACCGAGTTGCACCGCTGCATCTCGGCCATTTGAACTATAGAATTTTCGTAAACCGATTGAGATAGGATATACTTATCTGGATAGGTATCGATCTTGATACCGAGGAATTGATGAGCAGCACCAAGGTCTTTCATTGTGAAACGTGAATTAAGTTGGTTTATGGGGTTTGTCAGGGCTTGAGCATTGTTACCAGTAAGTAAGATATCGTCAACGTACACTAGAAGATACATCTCAATATCTTTTTGACGGAACACGAGCAGAGACGGGTCCGCCTGACTATGAAGAAAAC
Organism: Dendrobium nobile; assembly: GCA_022539455.1. Lineage (NCBI taxonomy): Eukaryota > Viridiplantae > Streptophyta > Magnoliopsida > Asparagales > Orchidaceae > Dendrobium > Dendrobium nobile. The sequence continues at coordinate 30,816,079 of CM039732.1, read as the reverse complement.
CAAGTTGAGTAAGGTATGTCGTGAATGTAGTGTACCACTAACGCGAGGCTTGACGAATGCCGTAGATTGCTTTGTTTAGACGGCAGACATAGTTGGGATGAACCGAATCTTCGAAGCCCTTAGGCTGCCGCATAAACACAGTTTCGGTGATATTGCCGTGAAGAAATGCGTTTGCGACATCCAACTGATGAACTGGCCACTTGTGAAACAGAGCAATAGTGAAAAGGATCCTGATTGTTGGTAGCTTTGCAACCGGGCTGAAGTTATTGAAGTAATCTATACCATGTTCTTGCTGATTTCCAAGAGCCACTAATCTGGCTTTAAACCTTGCGACTGATCCGTTTGATTTATGCTTGGTTCGGTAAGTCCATTTAGAGCCAAGAATAGGTTTGTTGGAGGAAGAGGGGACCAACGTCCATGTTCCTTGACGTTGGAGCGCAAAAAATTCTTCAGCCATGGTCTTTCTCCATTCGAAACTTTTGCTGGCTTCGGTATATGAAGTAGGATCATTTTGTGGCTGTTCGTGATGAATTAGATTAAGTCTGGTTACATGTTTTAGAGACCCTGTTTTAGCCCGAGTGGTCATAGGATGGATGGGAGGAAGACTGTGATTCTGCTGAGGAGCGGCCTCCTGGTGTGGTATCACCTGTTCGGGTATAATTGAAGGCGTGATAGTAGAAGAGACTATCTCAGGTGAAACCTGCATCGACTGTGGAGGTGTTTGTTGTTGGTTAACCGTGGAGCATGGAATAAGAAAAGAGGGTGGTAATTCTGGAGATATGAGCGGCCAATCTGACTGCAGCCTGTTTTGAAAAGGAAAAGAGGAGTCGTTAAATTTAACGTGTCTAGAGACCGATAGTTTATGTGTTACCTGATTTAGGCATTTGTAGCCTTTCATCGTGTCTGAGTACCCAAGAAAGATGCACGGTGAAGAGGTAGGCGTTAGCTTGTTTCGTTGAGGAGGCGAATTTAGCGAATAACATTCACACCCGAACGTTCTAAGGTGATCATATGAAGGATTTATACCGAACATGCGTTGGAGAGGTGATTGATTCTTTGTGGTGGTAGATGGCAGCCGATTTATAAGATAGAGAGCCGTAGTAGCAGCATCCACCCAAAATGACAATGGTAAGCCGGCGGTGTGGAGTAGAGTTCGGGTGGTGGTAATGATGTGACGATGCTTACGCTCCACGACGCCATTCTGTTCAGGGGTATAAGGGCACGACGATTGATGAATTATACCTGCTTATGACGTGAATTGTTTAAATGTATGATTGATAAATTCGCCACCTCCGTCAGTGCGTAATACCTTGATCTTTCGATTAGTTTGACGTTCAATTTGCTTAGTAAAGTTTATGAATATACTAGTTACATCAGATTTATATGTAAGCGGAAAAAACCAAGTAAAACGGGAGAACATCAACAAATATTACATAATATTTGAACCCTTGGTGAGAGAGGACCGGAGAGGGTCCCCAAATGTCCGAGTGCACCAGATCTAGCGGTGCTTGGGTTCGACTGATAGATCGATCGAACTTAAGTTTTTGTCCTTTACAAGAAAGACATGAGTTACACAACATAGGTAAAGAAGTAATGCCTACAGAGGATTATTAGTGGAAATTTGTTGTAGTATGCGATGGTGGGGATGGCCAAGCCGGAGGTGCCAGTTTGCTTTTGATACAGTGGTAGTGGAGAGAGCAGTGGAGCGGACCGACGGTTGCTGTGCCGCAATCTTGTACAGTCCGTCTTTACATGGTCCTCTGAGAAGGATTTGCTTGGTCACGCGGTCCTTGAATACAAAGCCAGTGTTGTCAAACGTTATAGTAATTAGGTTATATTTAACCAAGTTGGAAATAGATAGCAAGTTGTATGATAGTGAAAGAATGTGTAATAAGCGAGATAGAAAAAGCTTACTGTTGGGGGTAGGAACGATTCCCGATCCCGTGTGTGCGATTGGGATGGACCTTCCGTCCCCAATGGTTACCGAGTCGCTGCCGGAGTAGTCACTGCAGTCGTCCAATCTGGATATTCTGTTGGTCATATGAGATGATGCTCCGGAGTCGATATACCAGTCGTCTGACGTGGTGCTTGCATTATTGGAAAGAAGAGCATTGTTGTTCTTGACTGGTGCCGAATTCGGAGTGTAATTGATATTTAACCGATGCCAGCACGAATCTGCCGTATGCCCTTTCTTTTTGCAAATTTGACAGATGATAGTCGTGCTTGTTGTCTGTTTACTCGGCTGAGCAGGATCCGAGGGTGGACGAGTTCGACTGCGTCTACCTCTTCCTCGACCCGCATAGAGAGCAGCATTCGAGTCCGGCACGGTGGGAAATTTTAACGCCACGGCTTTGAGGTGAATCTCTCCGCTAATAAGAAGAGCATACAAGTTATCAAGAGATAGAGAGTTTTACATTGTGTGTATAGTAGTAGTGAAGGATTGGTATGCTGGCGGAAGCCCATTCAAGATGTAGATCATAACGTCCTTGGGATCGACGGATGAGCCAGCGGATGAAATCTGATCCACGATCTTGATCTCGGTGAGATATTGAGACATGGACAGATGTTGCATTGATATGTTGTGCAGTTCATGCTTGAGCTGGATGACCTTCGATCTGTTGGAGGACTGAAATCTTGTATGAAGAGTAGACCATATCTCGTATGTAGATTCGAGGTGAATCACGTAGGGAAGAACCAGAGGTGAGATCGTAGAGCACATCGCTGTAGCGAGATTTTGATTCGTAATAGACCAAGAATTAAGATCTTGATTCAGATCATTATTTTCGACTACCGATTTGGGTTCAAGAAATCCGGCGAAGCTGTTAGCTTTGAATAATTTTGCGATTTGGGTACTCCAAATTGGAAAATTATGTGGTGTGAGCGAATGAGGAACGAAGAGTTTGAGGTTGGAGATTACGAATTTGAGAGACGGGGAGATTCCAGGCGTTGTGACCCCCGCGCCGGTGGTTGCGCTGATCGCCGAAGTAGAGGCGGAAGCTGAATTGGCCATTTTAGACGCGATCTTCAGAATCGAAAAACTACTGATACCATGAAGAAGATGAGAGAGGAGGCGGTACAGAGCAGAAATGTAAAGAATTGTATTATGTTGTGCTTGTTACACTAGATACAATGGTATATATAGAGCTGATACAGAGAAGCTAAAACCGTAATAGCTAAAACATATTATTGGTATAATTATTTATTTATTATTAATAAGCTATGCTAACAGGGTCGACGGCCGAACAACTCGATGCAATGCGCGTACAACTCAGACGATGAGCAGCCTCGAATGCGACACCCAGGCAGCTCGGACTGCAGGTAGCCTCGGACGAGACGCAAGGGCGGCATGAGTAACTCAGACGCGACTCGGGGGTGGGTGCGGGCAGCTCGGACGCAAATGCGGGGGCGGGCAGTTAGGACACGACAGGCGGGCATGCTTGGAAACGATGAGCGGGCAACACGGTCAGCTCGTTTCAAACATGTTTCCGGGTCAACCCGAACCTGACCCGTTTTTTCAAACATATCGAATCCGGGAACCCGAACCCGACTCGTTTACGAAATGGGTTGAACCTACTCCGAATTTTTTTGGGTCGGGTTCAAATCAGATTTTCAGGTCGTGTCAAATATTGACATCTCTATCAATAAGCATGTTTGTATTATTATCCAAAAAAAAAAAAATAAAGCCATGTACATATCATGGTATAAAAATGCATGCTTTTATTGACACTAGGTGAATTTTTTTTTCTTGGAAGTCCCATTAGATTCAAATATTTGAAGCTCTTAGTGCTTGCTTTCGATTATACCGGGTCTTTTTAAATTTCAAGACTTTGACTTCATTAGGAAACTGCTTTAGAAATTAATAAAAAATTCAGCACAAATGAAGCCCTTAGTTTTCTAGCCCGTTTAGTTCGTATAACAAGAAGTTGTTTAATGTAAACTTCTTCTTCAATATATTTTTCAATAAAATGAACTTCACATCTATTTGTTTCTGAAACTCTGTGTTGTTCCATAAATAGAGATTCTCTTCTACTTTTTGGTAAAGAGCGAAGATCGAAATCAGCACAGGAGTCTCTTCTACCATAAATATCTTCTTCAAACAAGCAGTTAGTCAGCAAAAGCAAGAAGAAAACTATAAAAATAAAAAAGTATTTTAATTAATGATAATTAATTATAATAATAAATATAACTTATTCTTAATTAAAACCAAGCGTTGTGATAATACTAATAGGATAATATAATAATTCTAATAATAGGTAATACCAGTGATGTCAATATTTGACACGACCAGAATCCGAAATGGGTTGGGTTCGTGTATTTATTTTCGACCTCAAATTTTGAGCTGGGTTGACCCGGAAACCCAAAAATGACACGGAATCCTTCACAGCGAGTTCGTTGCTTCCGATTAAAATGTTGTAACATTCAATCTGAGCGGAAGTGAATGTCGTCCAAGGAGCGAAGTTGAACACGACAAAAAGGATCAAAGGAGCTAGGCCAGCTGGTCAGTGAATCCTTCACAGCGAGCAAACTCCCGTCGTTGCTTTTGATCAAAATGTTGTAACTTTCGATCCGACTGAAAGTGAACGTCGTCCAAGGAACGAAGTCGAACAAAAACGAATGAGCCGGCGGGGCGGCGATTCCTGCACTACGAGCAAACTCCCGTCGTTGCTTCCAATCAAACTGTTGTAACTTCTGATCGACCGGAAGTGAACGTCGTCCAAGGAGCGAAGTCGAACAGGAACAAAAGATCTGGCGAGGCGGCGACTCCTTCACTACGAGCAAACTCCCGTCGTTGGTTTCGATCAAAATGTCATAACTTTTGATCCAACCGAAAGTGAATGTCGTCCAAGGAGCGAAGTTGAACAGGAACAAAGGAGCCGACAAGGCGGCGAGTCTTTCAATACGAGCGAACTCCCGCGTTGCTTCCGATCAAAATATTGTAACTTCTGATCCAGTGAGCGAACTCCTGTCACAGCGAGCCGCTGTGAGCCTGCGAGCGAAGTCAAACAACCCTTTTCGGGTCGGGTTTGGGTTGACCCGAACATAAAGCAGGCCGGGTTCGGGTCCAAAAATTTGACCCATTTATAAAAATGAGTCGGGTTCGGGCTGACCTGAATAGTGTTGGGTCAGTTCCAGGTTCGACCCAAACCTAACCCATGACCCGAAATTGACACCCCTAGGTAATACACAAAACCCAGCACCCAATAGTGTTATAGGTGATCATATTATTAAGAATGATTGTTGTGTCTGCGGTCTGCCCAAATCATTATATTTTTTGATAAATACTTATAAATAATTAGGAGATATTAAAAAAATAAAAAATAAAAGTTTTTCAACACTTGAAGATCGATCGTGCCTTACACATGATTTTCCCATACCATTCTTGCGGTTGCTTCTTTAGAAGTAATGATGATTTTATTCTTTCCTTATCCTTTGGCATGGGAGAAATTATTCCGTGCGGAGGTCAGACACAGATGTTCGGAAGCGAATTAGGTGCAGCCACATCAGTGATATCCAGCCGCAGCACCGTGCAATACCGAGCCGCTTTATATAATGAAGAGGTGATGTGTCACATTTTGATTGGTCTCCGAATAACATTCGGCCCCTGCATAGAATAATTAATCGTGGCATGAATAGTTACAGAGCATAGAATGGTGTTAAAAGAGAGAAGAAACAGCTGGCCCTTTCTTACCTCAGCCAGATCTCAACAAAACGAGGATCTTTATTACAACAATGGCTTGTACTACCTGCATAATGTGCTATGGCTGATCTGCCAACTAACAGTGCGCCCACATGTTTCATCAACCAAGTAAATGAGAGTATTTTTAGGTAAGGAAAGCCCTGAATAAAATAAATTTAAAATTTATGAAAATGCAATCTAAAATTTTATTATTTATGAAATTAATCAAAAATTTGAGTCAATAGAATATGTGTTTTACATCTTAGAGTGGACGTGAGGCCAATCAGAATGCGCTACGTCACCTCTTCGCTCAGTACTACGGCTCAGTACCGCTGATGTGGCGCATTTTGATTGGTCTCCGAACGCGTTCTACGTCCGGTCTCCGCACAAAATAATTTCTCTCAGCTCGCTGGCTTTTCTATCACTGCAGATTTGCGAATTTCAGCTCCCACATGCATCAAAATCTTTTCTTCTATGTTTTTTTATTTTACCTTGAATTGAAAATAGCAGAGGTGTATATATCATCTCTAATTTCATAAAGTTTGCAAGCTCCATATTCTTTCCAACCATTCTCTTACATAGTTACAGTAAATGTAGCTTAATATAATTTTAAAATTTAAATCTGCAATGTAATAAAGTCATTTCGTAAAATGAATTTTAATGTAAGGGCATTTTTTTAATCTTTTAAAATAAAAATGCTTAAATTAATATCACAGTCAAATAATTATTTTTTTCTTTTGGATTTTTTTGAAACATTTTGATCAATTAAGTCAAACTCACACACACATCATATATCTGAGACTCAAACTCAAGAGCTATTGGTTTATAACTAAGGCTCACAATCAAAAATCATGGTGAGCTGCGTTTTCTTTTAAATTTGATTATGCCAAACAGATGAATAATATTAATTACATTATTTTCTGAAACTCTATCTTTTGTACAACTTCTTTTAAACAAATTTGTAGAAGAACAAAAGCTGTATCAAATAAACCCTAAGTGTCTTAATGGTACATGTTAGAATTGAATGATTTTGAACTCGTTAGATTCATCACGTTGAGCCGTTAAATTCAATTATAAGCACATTAAATTTGAAGTTTAAATGATCGCGATTTTATAAGTTTTCAATTCAAAAATTGCAAATCAAAGTTTTCTCTGCGACTCATCCGATAATCATCGTCATTTCATCCATATATTTGCTTTCATCACATTATCCAATCACGGCTTGTTTTTATTTTTATTGTTTTTTCTCCATTTGTTGGTATGTGTTACGAAGAACTTTATTCTCATTTGTCACTGCCTCTAGATATCTAGCTTCGCGTACAATGCTCGCATCGCCCTTACCCTCATCCCTGCCGCCATGTTTCTCCTAGACCACAATGGCACTACTTGTTATAGAGAAATTGTTTGGAAGAGCGGAAGAGGATAAAAACAAGAGAAGCTTCTATTAGAAAATTTTCTCTCTTACCTCAAAATGATAAGACTCAATGCTTTTTTATACTTGTACAAAGGCAATTCTAGAAACACATTCTAGAGATTTTCATAATAAAAGTTCAACTGCCAACCACCAAAAGTTATTTCATATTCTAGATGTTTCTTCCATATAATTTCCTAGATATACAAAAGACTTCGTAATTAATTTTGGTTTATATTTTCAACACTGCCCTTAAATCAAAATTTTCATCAACCACTCCAAGAAGTATATTTAATTTTATGAACTGTTCTGCAGCTAATGACTTTGTAAAAATATCTGTAATTTGATCTTCAGATTTCACATACTCCACTTGAACTTCTTTATCTTTGATCTGATCTCTTACATAATGAAAATGAACATAAATATGTTTGCTTCTCTTATGATAAACTGGATTTTTTGACAATACAATTGCTGATTTATTATCAACAAATATTTGTGTAGCTTCGACTTGAGAATATCCAATCTCTTTCAGTAGCTTCCTTAGTTATATTGCATGACATACACATGATGATGCTGCAATATATTCAGCTTCACAAGTAGAGAGAGCAATAATTTGTTATCTTTGTGAGTTCCAAAAGAATATAGTGTCACCCGTATAAAATAAAAAATTGTTTGTACTTTTTTTGTCATCTTAATCTCTAGCTCAATTACTACCTGAATATCATGAAAGTTGAAATTCGTTAGAATGAGAATATATAAGTCCATGATTTGGTGTACCTTTAATATATCGAAGAATTATCTTAGCTGCCTTCAAATGTGTCTCAGTGTGATTTTTCATGTAGTGGCTAACAATTCCAACTGCATACAGAATATCTGATATTGTACTTGTTAGATATCTCAGGCTTCCGATCAAACTTCTGAATATAGTTGGATCGACTGTCTTCTCTTCTTCTTACTTTGATAATTTGATTCCACATTCCATTGGAGTGTTTAGTGGATTACAATTCTCCATGTTGAATTTCTATAAAACTTCTTTTGCATATATTTCTTGTGTGATAAAAATTCATTCTTTGTTTTGCTTTACTTCAAATTCCAACAAAAAATGACATGAGTCCAAACCATCATTTGCTTTAACTCATTGATTAAAAGTGAATTATTTTTAATTATGAGCTTTTTATCCTTCATATGAATGTCAAATTTTTTCTCAAGTAATTTTTCCAAGCTTAAAATATTGATTTTCATATATGACACATAATAAACTTCAAAAATAAATTGATGGGTTCCATCTTTAAGAAGAATAAGGATTTTACCTTTCGCTTTTACCATAATTTTTGAAGAGTCGCCAAAATAAATTTGACTCTCTATCGCCCTCATTTATATGAACATGTTTTTTTCCTACACATATGATTACTTGCTCCAGTAATTAAATACCAATTATTTTCTTTTTCATCTTCTTCTCCTTTCAATGCTAATAATAAAACTGGATCATCTTCCTTCTCTTTAATAAGGTTGGCATTATCTTTATTATGATAACATTCAGAAGCATAATGATCAAATTTCTTGCAAATATAACAACGAACATTATATTTTTTTGTACCTTTTATATTTTGGCTCTTTTTTCCACTCTTCATTTTTTGAGTTTTGATTTTCTTCATTATTTTTTTTATATCCACCACATCCTCGTCTACATCCTCGACCTCTTCCAAAGCCATACCATGATCGCGACCTCGACCACGGCCTTTTCCATAAATATCTCGATCATTTGAATTATCTTCATTTTTTGTGTCATCTTTGTCACATTTTAATGAGAGCTTTGATTGTATAACTTGTTCGATAGTATCATATTTTTTCTTTTTTTTTTTTGCTCATAAGTCATTAAAGGGCTCATTAGTTCATCAACAGTCATTATCTCTAAATCTTTAACTTCCTCAATAGCTATGACAATATGCTCAAATTTATCATTTACTGAGCGTAGAATTTTTTCTATCACTCAAATATCTTCTAATGTTTCTCTATACCTTTGTAGTGTATTGATGATAGTCAAGACTCTTGTGAAATAGTCCTCCACATTTTTTGCTTCCTTCATTTGAAGTGCCTTAAATTCAGCTCGAAAAGTTTGAAGTCGAATCTTCTTTATCTTGTCTATGCCTTTATATGCAACTTGAAGTATCTCTCATGCTTGCTTAGAGGAATATGCACTGGCCACTTTCTCAAAGTTTGCCTCATCTAATACTTTTTAAATGAAGAAGAGCGCATTCTTATCCTTCTTTCTACTTTCTTTCAACAGTTCCTTTTGAGTTGTTGATAATACTGCTTCATCTTGATGCTTGACATAGCTTTTCTCAACAATCTCTCAAATATCTTGCGATCCAAATAAAGCCTTTATTTGAAGACTCCAATTCTCGTAATTCTCCTTTGTGAGACGAGGCACTTGTACATTCATACAACTTGCCATCGAATTTGGCTCTGATACCACTTGTTAGAGATAAATTGTTTAGAATAGTGAAAGAGGATAAAACAGTTCTAGAAACACATTCTACAGATTTCCATAATAAAAGTTCAACTACCAACCACCAAAAGTTATTTCATATTCTAGATATTTCTTTCATATAATTTTTTAGATACACAAAAAATTTGATAATTAATTTTGATTTATATTTTCAACAATCCCATAATTGCTATTCTCATTGTCGGCCTAATGGTCTCTTACATTATTAACTCATATGCCTCAAATCTAATATATTCTTTGCGTTTTTGGTTCTCATTGGTTCACTCAGCTTGCTTTCTTTACAATGGAAAATAATTTGTTTAGTACTCCATTATTTGGTCAGTTTTCAAAGGTTTTTATGGGTGCTTATCGAGAGCTTCCTCCATTTTACATAGATCAAAAGTCCTAATTAACTCTGCACGATCTCTGAAGCACATCCTGAAACCTGCTCCATAATCCCCAAACATTGCTCTTGTGATTTCAGCTCGCTCCCGAGAAATTGTTCTCAGCGGATGTCATCCGGAGACCAATCAGAATGCGCTACATCATCCCTTCGCTCGATACCGCTGACATGACGCATTCTAGTTAGTCTCCAGACACATTCTATGTCCGCACATAATAATTTCTCTCAGCTCGCTAGATTGTCTATCACTACAGATTTGCGAATTTCTGCTCCCGCATGCATCAAAATTTTTTATTCTATGTTTTTTTTTTCCTTGCATTGAAAGTAGCAGAGGTGTATATATCATTGTCATTTAATTCATATATTTGCTTTCATCACGTTATCCGGGACAAATGCATCCTGGTGACATGGCGCATCGGATTTACCTCCGGACAGTCCGGACACTGCACGTATAATCTCTCCTTTACAATCGTGTTGATCGATCTGATGTCTCTAATATCTCAACGTGCTAGCTCCTTCGTAGGCCTCTCTCTTTTCTGTGCTTCTTTCTCATTCACTTGTTTCAATCGCTTGCAAAAGCTTTGGTCTTTTGAGCACTTTTGCTAGTTTCCATGGCATTGAAAATTCTATAGCTTATTCAACTTCTTTAGTTTGTGATGGTGGCTGTTGTTAGCCATGTAAAATGACATTATTGTAGGTATGGACAATCTTGTTGGGTTGGGCATTGGTGTCGATGACGTGCATCATCTTTGTTGGAAATATTGGCTATCAATGTTTATTGGTGACGGCGGTAAAATTTTTTTTGGCATCCTCATTAGTTTTGACGATGTGCATCATCCTTTTTAGCAATGATGGGTGATGTCCTCATTGGCAAAGAAATCTCATCTATTTTTCGCGTTTGTAGTTTTTAAATGGCAAACTCTTAGCAATTTTATGAGTTTTTGAGGGGATGTTAAAATTATTAAATCTTTATTGGAAATTTGGAATAGTTCATTACTATATAAATATGATAAAATATATTGAATATTTATAGTAGAAATCTATAATACTTATTAGTATAATATAGGAGTGTTTGTATTAATTAGCAATATAATTTGAATTAAGCAAAGATATGTCCTTTTAGGATTTCTTACAATTTCACACATTGCCAAAAAGATTTTTTTTTTTTAATGTAAAGAGACTTTGTGATTCATAGAAAATTACAATACTTTGTTACTGAATTGGAAGTCTTTCCAAATCCAAATCAGCTTTGATTTGGAAGGCTTTGATGGCTCAATTATGTAATTGATTAGAGAATTGATTATTTTTTTAATTAAGTTGTGGAGATTTGAGATTTTATTAGAGGTTTGATTAATACATTAATTAATGATCTAATTATTGCACTAATTAGAGATTTAAATGGGATTTGATTAGGAAACTTTTTCCCTTTTTTTTGTCTCAAGCCTATAAATTTAGGGTTTGAGGGCTTTTGAGAGCACAAGAGAGAACTTGAGTGTTTGTAATCTCTATTTTGTTTATCCATTACATTGTAATCCTCATCCCCTCTTCATGGACGTAGACATCTTCGACTATTTTGCTTTTCCATGGCTAGAAGTCTGACGATTAGCAAAAGTCTGGCAACTAGCGGAAGTCCACCGTCGGATAGAAGTCTGGCGATGGACAGAAGTCCGACAACGTGCTTAAGTTTGGCGATGGACAAAAGTCCGGCAACGAGCAGAAGTTCAGTTTCGGGTTGAAGTTCGGCAATGAAATGAGAGGTCTATTTATAGTTTTTTTAGAGTGACATGACCAATAAATATGAGGGATATCAAGGGTAATTTGGTAGTGGTTTGAATGGACGACCGATGTTGAATCCTTTGATCATGAATCGTTTATTGGACATTTGAATGTCTTAATGATATTTGAATTTGACGATCTTGGACTCTTTGGATTTGTCTTGTCGAGCCACTCGATTTGATTATAACCATGTCATGTTTGAAAACTGTTTGACAATCCAAATTATGAATTGAACCTTCCAAATGCGCTTTGGGTCTTTGATTTGGACTCATTTGGGCTCGGATTGAGTCAAATTTAGTGTTGTTGGGTTCATATTTTTGAAATGTTCAGTTTGACTATAAATTTGCTGAAATTGAAGTTCATATGGTCACCGATTTAATTTTTGAAGTTTCCAATTCCATTTTGCTACAATATTAATATCCGATTAAGATAATTTTTTGATTATATATCAGTTATAAAACTATTATAATTTTTATACAATACTAATATAATAATTACAATTTATTTTTGAATCTTAGCATGATATTTACATCTATTCTAAATATAAATCTTAATAGAGTATTTAAGATTTAGTGAGAAGCTAAGGGAGCAAATTCTTTTAAAACTATATATAATAACTTTCGAAAGATTAAAATTTCAAAACGTTTTATCATGAGAGTAAAAATGATTGAGGTTTCGTTTGGGGCAGCTTTCTTACTGCTTCTCAAAGAAGTTTTTTAGCACTAAAATTTTAATTTTTTCTCTAAAAATTGTTTTAAGAATCAGTATGAAAGCCGTCCCAAACAAGGCCTAAATCTTGATAAATTATTTATATGTTTAAAGCAACTTTCTATTATAAAAATTTGTTGAAAGCAGCCAAAAACCAGTACCCAAAAGTTATCCCAAACAAGACCTAAGGCTTCGTTTAGAACAATTTTCTTCTTGTTTTTTTAAAGAAACTTTTTAGTGTAAAAATTTCTTAAAACATGAAAAAAAAAACAGGGAAAATTATTAGGTCTGAACACCGGACGTAGATATAGGTTCGGATATCCAATTAAAATTTGACACGTGGGTTGTGCTTTTGTTGCGCTTTTTGACTGCACTTTGACTACGATTTGACTGTGCTTTGAGTGTGTTTTTTGACTGCGCTTTACTTGCAGTTTACCTGGGCTTTACCTGTGCTTGGCTTTAAATTCCACGGACACATTTAATTTATAAAGTAAAAAATAAATTTAATTGAATATCCACGTGTACACTTCACCTGTCAATATTTTATTGGAATATGGACATATCTCTACGTCCGGTGTTCGGACCTAATAATCTTTCAAAAAACAGTAGCCAAAAGTTATCCCGAACAAGACCTAATAACTCTTTTATGATATATAAGGCCAAGATTAATTGTTTTTATTAATGAAATAGACATTTAACATTATTATTTTTTTAATATAAGAACAAATTATAGCAAATTATGTACCAAAATATCCCAATTAATGATACTAGTCATGCCATTATTACAAAAGCGTTAAAGTCTCATTCTGATTTGTTTCTGAACAGTTCGGTATCCAAAAAATAATTTCTCTAGTTTGGAATGATTTTCTTACTGTTTTTTAAAATAATTTTTCAGTATAAAAAAATTATTTTTAAAAATAATAAAAAACTATCTCAAATGAAGTCAAAAGCTTCAAAGCGACGTTTTAGAAAGAATGGTAATGGTGACAGCATGGCTTAATACTATCGTCAATTGCTTAGCTTTCAGTGATCGCTCTCCAGCTTATAAAAGAAGAAAGGTCAGTGTTAATTTTTTAAAGCAAATATTTAATATTTTCTATTTCTTCTATCTTTTTATTTGAATATTATTTTTATTTTACGTTATTTTTTTCCTTAAACTTTAACCTTATTTCTATATGTGAATTAGCACAGCATAAAGCAACAAATTAACTTTAAAAACATTTTTTAAGGAAATATGAAATGAATTTAAAATGTATTTTAATAATTAGTATATTATTAAGCATAATTTAATACTTTTTAGGACAACCTCAAGCCCTAATAAATGTTATGAGTGCCTTTGATATTCATTTTATTTATATAAAAAAATAAAAAATATATATTCATTTTATTTTATATATAAAAAGATTTTTATTTTATTTATGAGTATATAAGCCTTGTAATTTATATCAGAATTAGAATATTTTCAAGATGAGTAACTCCCAAATATACTTAGAATATTAGATTAATCCTACATCAAAGAGTTACAAAATATATGGTAATTTTCTAGCAGTTTTAAGCTTAAACTTTTTGTTGAAAGTGAATTTAAACACTAATATATTTAGCTAACTCCATTAATTATACTTTAATTCATCTTTTAGAGATAATCCAAAAATTAATGTTTGAGAATTATTTTAATTAAGAAGAGGTACTCATCATTGCTAAAGTTTGATGATAGAGGCAATATTTGAATTTATCAAAGTTTTATTTTTAATCAAAGATAAATAAAATATTGATATATTCTAAAAATTTGGCTTGATCGGGTATGAATCTCGAGGCAAAATTAAGTGAGAAATTTTTGAAATTAAATTTGGAACCATATTAACTATGATTTCAGCAAACTTATAGTCAAACTGAACGTCTAGTAAATACAAACCCAACGACATCATATTCGACCTAGTTCGTGCCCAAATGGGTCTAAATCGAACACCCGATGCACATTTGGAAGGTTCAAACTATAAATTGGATTACTAAACAGTTTTTTAAATGTGACATGTTCATAGTCAAATCGAGTGGTTCGACGAGTCAAATCCAATGTACCCAAGATCGTCGAATTCTAACATCATTAAAACACTAAAATACTTGATAAACGATCCATATTCAAGAGAGTCGTTATCCAACGTCCATTCAAAACATTCACAACATGTCCTTACTCTTCTCCCTAGTTTCCAAAAAAATTATAAATATACCCCTCACTCTTCATTGAGGGGGGATTAAGCAAGGAAGAAAAAGAAGTGAGAAGAGGAAGCGAAATCCTAGATCTCTCTTACTATCAAGCTCCTTCTTAACCAATCCCCGACCACCGGCTGTCATCGGACTTTTGTCAAACTTTTGCCGGGTCACCAACTATCGCCGAACTTACGCCCTACCACCAATTATCTCTGAACTTACGCATGGTCACCAACTAACGCCGAATTTACACCCGTATAATAATTGTCGCCGGACCTATGCCTGGCCACCAATCATAGCCCGACTAAAGTCATTCCGACCATTGTCACTCGACTACGATCCTTCAGACCACCATTATCCAACTACAATCTTTCTAACATTCATCGCCTGACAACGGTCCTTTCGACCACCATCACCCCACAACGATATTTCTGACCACTGTCGTCTGCCGACTATAACCTTGCGAACCAAACGAACATTTCAACACTAATTCTTTCAACTCCCACCGTGTAATTCACTTTATATATATGATGTATTTTTTCTACATTGAGCAAAGGCCTTCTCCCCAAGGAAGGGCCTCATTTGTAATAAAAAGCAAATACTGGTGGATTCATTTTTCCCCCATTGCAGGGGTTTCCACGTAAAAACTCTTGTGCATCTTATGAACAAAACACCAATCTCTTTTATTTGTATGCAGATCTTCGTACAAAGCGAAGACGCTAAACTTTCTATTTTTCTACCGCCGCAAATATTCCAGGACGCAATAAATAAGATATCATAATTACATAAATTAAGTTGATTGAAATGTATTCAATTTAATTGTTTTAATTATTAAATTAACTATTTTACAAAAGAAGTAAATTTAATTACTATAATAGAAAGATTTTTATTTAACAAACAAAATTAACTTGCACTATAAAATTATAAAACAACATGCAAATAAGAAATATCACTTTAAATCATATAAAATTCACTTTTAAAACATTACCAATGGCTTAATGGAAGATTAATGTAGGGGCACCGAAGTCATGCGCCCTATTAACTTATCTCTCAATATGCATGTCCTAAATCTTTTTTTACATTATGATTAAGATCAAAATATTTATAATAAGTCGAAATAAGACAAAGAGCTTATATATAAAAAGGATATACATTACAAACACATAAGTAATATATTTCCTATAGAACATATATATAAGATATTAAAAAGTAATCATTAATGTTTCATCAACTTACAAATGCCAATGAAATTTAAATGACTAAGGTTTCGTTTGGGATGACTTTCTTCATGCTTCTTAAAATAGTTTTTTAGTACAAAAATTAAATTTATCGCTTCTCAAAACAACTTTATAGTGTAAAAATTTTAATTTTTGTACTAAAACTCTACTTTAAGAAGCAGTAAGAAATTAAAGCCGTCCCAAACGAATAAAACAACTTTTTAGTCATTTTTTTTTAATCAACAAAAAAATAATGGTAAGAAACTATTCCAAAGAAAACCTAAGAATCTATTTGGGACATCTTTCTTGTTGTTTTCATTTAAAGATAGTAATCATAATTTTATTTGGTTACTATTAAAATTTCTGTCGTGTGAAGCTATTTATTGTAGCCATAGTTGTAAATATGTTTTAGGCACAACAACTTTATATAATTTCAAGTATAGGCCATTAAAGATATCCCAGGCCTCAACAACATCGACGGAGGAAGCCCAATTGGTAGCAGATTTAGAATAAGCTAATGGGCCCATGGGCTTGTTCGGCTGAGCATACAAATTGTTTGATGAGTATTTAATATTTATTTGATTTATTTTAAGATTAATGTTGTATAAAAAAATCTTATATTATATAAATTTTAAGATGAATTTATCCGAATATAATTTTAATAAGAATAATTTGACGTATATTTTGTTTTATGCATCAGCCAATAAATAATATATATATATATATATATATACCTTTGCAATTGTGTAGATATAATTTTGATTGGTAGATGCACAAAAATATGTTTCAGCTTAACCTAATACTTTTTCATATAAAAACTCATAAAACAGGAGCGGAAATATGCTTATTTTGTGATAAACATTTTGTTAAAGATAACTTTTTAGGCTTTTCGATTGGGATAGTTTTTTTACTATTTTTTAAAGTGATTTTTTAGTTCAAATATTTTTAAATTTTGTACTAGAAAACCGTTTTAAGAAGCAAGAAGAAAGCTGTCCCAAACGAAGTCTTACGCTTCATTTGGGATAGCTTTCTTAATATTTTGTTTTTTTTCGCAACCACAATTTTTTTTAAATCATTACTTTTAAAGAAGTTTTTTATTTTTTTAAAGATGCTTTCCACAACATATTTAAAACGATAATTTCTCTATTTCGACTTTACAAATCAGTAAAAAAATTGGCCCAAACGAAGTCTTAGGCCTCGTTTGGGATGGCTTTCATACTACTTCTTAAAGCAATTTTTTTAGTACAAAAATTTAATTTTGTACAAAAAAGTTAATTTAAGAAGCAATAAGGAAGCCGTCCAAATGAAACCTTAATCACATTTTTTTAAAATGTAATTTAAATTTTCTAATCACTAACAATAATATAGTTAGTTTAAAAAATATATATTTCATTATAAAAATATATAGATTTTGCAATAGTCAAAATTCAAAAATAAAAATAAAATTTAATATTCGATCATATTTCTTAACTTCAAATTATAATTTAAAATTATTTTTCTTTTTCGAAAACCCCATCCAAATACCATTCTAATTTTCCACTCCTTCCTCTTAAATATTTTTCCATCTGCATAAGTAATTAGGAAAAACATTCTACATCTTGATTAATGAAACAGCTGGCTTAGTAAGTGTTTTTATTTAAAAATATTAAAAGAGAAGGTTGGCTCCAGCTTTTACGGATTTGGATCGATAGCAACCTAAGGAATGCAAGCATGAAATAGAAGAACAAGTATGATGTGCATGCACATGTTCATCATACATGTCACAGATACATATGCATGCATGTCTCTATGATATAATCATTTGGATCACATGCTACTTTTATCATGCATGCAAGCTCATCATACAATTATATAATGCCAGTTCTCTCTCTTTTGTTAGATATGTATGCCTTTGACAATGATGGAACAACCACATGACCTTTGAAATTTGGAATTAAATGCAGCTTATTTTGATTTGTGGCTAAGAATTTTATCTATCAATTAAAGTTTTGTTTGGAATAATTTTTTTATTGCTTCTTAAAATAATTTTTTTGATCAAACAATTTAATTTTTGTACTAGAAAACTACTTCAAGAAGTAGTAAAAAAGTCATCCCAAATGAAGTCTAAGAGATCTTGAATTCGAGACTTATGTACTTGATGTGTGTGTGAGTTTGTTTTTATATATATATATTAATTTTAGGATACAATTCTAAAATTTATAGTCAAATTTATTGGAGTATGTTAACTATAAGAAAATTATTTTAACATATATTAATAACAAGAAAAAACGGTTACAATAAGATAGAGCAAGGAAAAAAGAAAGAAGAAAAATTACAATAAACCGCGGGCTCAGTAACTGGTTGAAGCTTCCAGCACCACCGACCCCACCAAGACCGTCCAAAAGGTGGAAAAAACAGCCAACCCGAACCAACCCGAAAATTCCACAACAATGGTTGCCACCAGCGAAGTACAATGATGCGAGCCCCAACCCATCTGATGTAGATACCTGCAAGAAGATGGAAACAGAGAAACAAGCAAGCAAGATAACAGAGAACTAAGTTCTGTATTGAAGAGAAATATCGAAAAACTGTTTCATCTAGGAGCTTCCAGCGGGATATAAACCATCCGCACTCCTTTGCTGTAAACGACATAAAGGCAAAAAGCTAGAAAATGTACTAAATAACTAACTATAGTACTAAGGTAGTGGAGATTCCACATTCTAACGGCTAAAAAGAAAAAAGGTGTTAAGTTACTCCTCCCGGTTCCATTTAAGACAGGATGCTCCGCATCATTCGCCCCCACTTAAAGAATTTCCTGTATTTGCTGATTCCATATGTGTGCTACTATCATCTGGTGGTAAATATGCATAAATATCAGCAACATTAAAAGTATGTGAAGTATTGAATTCCTCCGGTAAATCGACAACATATGCATTGTCGTTGATCTTCTTGCTAATGGGGAAGGGACCCCATTTCCGTTTGCCGAGTTTAGAATATTCACCGGCGGGAAGTCGTTCCTTGCGAAGGCGAACAAGGACTAAATCGCCGGGATTGAACAGCTTCTCCCTTCTATGGCTATCTGCATCGAGCTTGTATTTACCATTTGAGGCTTGCAGCTTCATTCGCACATCAGTTAAGAAGTTGGTGTACTGATCAGCAAGTACAGAAGCAGCTTTGCTTTTGCATTTTGGAATCACTGCAATATCAAGAATCGTATTCGGCATTTTAGTGTAAACAATACTGAATGGGCACATACCGGTAGATCGATTCGTCATCGAATTGAATGCAAACTCTGCTTGGCCGAGCAAATCATCCCACATCTTGGGATGATCTTGAACTATGCAGCGTAATAGATTGCCAAGTGAGCGATTTACCACCTCCGTCTGTCCATCCGTTTGGGGATGATAGGACGAACTCAATTGAATTTGAGTGTTCAACCGCTTCCACAATTCCCTCCAAAAGTGGCTAATAAACTTGACATCGCGATCTGAGGTGAGGCTTCTAGGAATTCCGTGTAGCCGGACGATTTCTTTAAAAAAAAGCCTTGCAATGTTGAGCGCATCGAATGTCTTCTTACAAGCTATGAAGTGTGCCATTTTTGAAAAGCGGTCCACAACTACCATTATGGAGTCATTGCCTCTGCTTGAACGCGGTAAGCCCAATACAAAGTCTAAACTTAAATCTTCCCAAATTGAGTCCGGCACTGGCAACGGTTGATATAACCCCGTATTCTGTCCACCTCCCTTATAGCTTTGGCAGACCGAGCATCTCTCCACAAATTTGGTGACATCTCTTCTCAAATGAGGCCAAAAGAACTGTCGTTGAAGTTGGGAAATAGTACTATCTCTGCCTAGATGTGCCGCCAATCCTCCAGCATGGGTCTCCTTGATAATTCTCTGCCTCCAGGACCTGTCCGGAATGCACAGTAGGTTGCCTTTGAAAAGATAGCCGTGGCGTATTGAGTAATCAGCCAACGGCTGCTGCTGCAAGCACTTATGCCAAAAGTTCTGGAAATAATCATCTGTGGGATATAATTCTTTTAAGCATTCCAGGCCCGTTAACTCAGTTTGGAGTTGGGTAATCAAAGCAGCTCTTCTACTTAAGGCATCAGCGACATGATTTTGTGTCCCACTTTTGTGTTTCAACACAAAAGTAAATTTCTGCAAAAAAATAATCCATCGAGCGTGCATCCGATTAATATTTTTTTGAGTGTTTATGTACTGGAGAGCTTTGTGGTCACTGCATAAGACAAAATCTTGATGTAATAAATAATGCTCCCATTGCTTTAAAGCTCTAATAACAGCATACAACTCTTGTTCATAAACTGTCCATTTTTGTCTTGACGGGCAAAGTTTTTCGCTGAAAAACTCAACTGGCTTGTTGTCTTGAGATAACACAGCACCCACTCCCACGGTTGAGGCATCTGTATCAACTGTAAATGGCTTGTCAAAATCCGGTAGGACTAAAACTGGTGTAGTAGATAATGCAGCCTTGATGGCTTCAAAGCTTCTTTGTTGTTCCTCCGACCAAGTGAATTGAGACTGTTTCAAAATGTCTGTAATGGGTGCCATAATAATACTGAATCCTTTGATGAAGCGGCGATAAAAATTAACTAGTCCGTGGAAACTCCGTATGTCTAACAGAGAGCGAGGAATTGGCCATTCCTTGATAGCAGTGATTTTCCGCGGATCCATGCTTACCCCACCCGCTGAAATAATAAAGCCAAGGAATGAAACCTGCTTGGTGGCAATTTCACACTTAGACAAATTTAAGAATAACTTGTTCTGCCTCAATACAGTAAAGATGCTCATGAGATGTTGCCGATGCTCCTCCCTCGAAGTGCTGAATACTAAAATATCGTCAAAGTATACCACACAGCATTTGTTCAAATAAGGCTTCAATACCTCATTCATCAAACGCATAAAAGTTGCGGGAGCGTTACATAAGCCAAATGGAATTACCTTCCACTCGTACAAACCTTGGCGTGTTTTGAATGCCGTTTTCCACTCGTCGCCCGGTCGAATGCAGATTTGATGATATCCGCTTCGAAGATCCAGCTTAGAGAAAATATTTGCCCCCGACAACTTGTCAAGCATGTCTTCCATTCTCGGCATTGGGAAACGGAATTTGACAGTAATTTTATTTATGGACCGGCTATCCATGCACATCCTCCAGCTACCGTCTTTCTTTGGCACGAGGAGCGCCGGCACCGCACATGGACTAAGACTTGGCTGGATCAATTGCTTCTCTAGTAGCTCATCAACAATTTGCTGCAAGATTTGATGCTCTTTGGGGCTCATTTTGTAGTGAGGCATGTTCGGCAAAGTTGCTCCAGGCGTAAGCTCAATCTGATGCTGTATTGCTCTCATGGGTGGTAACTCTGAAGGTAGTTCCGTCGGACAGATATTAGGAAATTGTTGCAATAATGATTTAATCTCAGCACACATTGGTTCTTCCTGATTAGTATGGTTCTGTTCGGCAACTATTAAAGCCATAATGCACATTGATTCACGCCAAGCATTGACTAGTGCTGTTCCTGAAACTGCAAACAGAGCAGTTTTGGTTGTATTGGTGGCTGGCTGCTCATTCATTCGAGGCAACAAACTCAATTTCTTTCCTTTCCAATCAAACGAGTAAGTATTTGCCCTGCAGTCATAGATTGCCCCAACATCAAATTGCCACGGCCTTCCCAGAATTAGATGACACACATCCATTTCAACCACATCACAAAGAACTTCGCTAGCATAGTGACGGCCAATAGAAAATGCGACTTTGCACATGTCAGTAACTGCTAGTTCGACTCCTCTTTTAACCCAACTAATTTTATATGGGTTTGGATTTTTGGATGTCTTTAGCTGTAAAGCTTGTACCACCGCACGTGATATGACATTTTCCGTGCAACCGCTGTCAATGAGCATATCACAAACCTTTCCTTTGATTGTGCACTTTGTTTTAAACAAAGCATTTCGCTGCGACTCAGTCGGTTGTCGCGGAGCGAGCAGCAGCCTTTGTAACACACAAACGACAGCCTCCCCTTCATCTCCTGCTACATCTTCAGGATCTTCGTCTTGACCGCCCACTGCACTGTCATCTCCTTCTTCATCTTCGGCTTCCAGCATTTGTAACTGAGGACGAGTGGGACACTCGTTGGATTTGTGACCCTGTTGGAAACATCTAAAGCACTTGATATTGGCCGGCTTAATATAAGGATTCTCCTTCACAGGAGCCTTATTCCTCTGATAATTCCTATTATCAGCTGTTCTCTGCCCTGTGTTAGGAGGCTGAATTGCTGCAGCTGATGGCATTGGCTGGACACCTGAGGCTGCACCGTGGTGTTGCTGTTTATTGCCTTCCATCAATTGCTCCAAATTTCTTCTGTATGAACGGTTGCTACTGTGTCTAGACATTTGCATTTCAGCTTTGAGTGCGTAGTTCACGGCTTGGGATAACGACCAAATTGTATTTAGTTCTAGTTTATCTTGGATTGTATCTTTCAACCCACCAATGTATCTCGCCACAATTTGGTTTGCCGTCTCATTTAAATTATTTCTAGCACCGAGCCTATAAAATTCCTCCGTATAATCATTCACAGTTCTTGATCCTTGAGAGCAGTGTTGGTATTGTACATATAACATCTGCTCGTAATCAATGGGTAAGAAATGACCACGCAATAGTTGTTTCATTCGAAGCCAATTGCGGACAATACCCTTCCCTTCACGTCTCCTTGATTGGATCACTTGCTGCCACCATGCACTGGCACCCCCTTTGAGCTTACACGCCACATATTTCACCTGCTTTTCGGGCTCAATCTCCATGTACTCGAAGAACGTTTCGACTGCCCTTTCCCAATCTAAATAATCTTCAATGTGCAATTTACCATCAAAGAAGGGTATATCAAGTTTAACACGAAACTCACTGTGAGTTTTGTCTCTAGGCCTCGGACGTCGTCTTCGCACCGTTCCTGGGTCTTCTTCCGAGTCTGAAACCTCCACATTATTCGAGGGTTCAAATTCTTCATCTTCTTCGAATTCTGAAACTTCTGGAGCTAAACTATTCGGCAGTCGTTCCCTGTCTGCGACGAACCCACGCCTCGTTGCCGGTGTGGTTGCCGGCGGTAGCATCCGAGCGGTTTGGTTCCTGTCCAGACGTGCTTGAATCAACCGAAGTTCCCGGCGCATTTCGCCGAAGAAACGATTGACGTCGGCAGATAGAGCTTCTGTCGTTCTCGCCAAGTTGGCATGTTCCATCCACAAGGCTTCAAGGCTGCGATCTTCACCGGTGGCCAACCGTTTGCTGCCCTCAGCCATCCTTGCTCTGATACCAATTTATGATGTAGATACCTGCAAGAAGATGGAAACAGAGAAACAAGCAAGCAAGATAACAGAGAACTAAGTTCTGTATTGAAGAGAAATATCGAAAAACTGTTTCATCTAGGAGCTTCCAGCGGGATATAAACCATCCGCACTCCTTTGCTGTAAACGGCATAAAGGCAAAAAGCTAGAAAATGTACTAAATAACTAACTATAGTACTAAGGTAGTGGAGATTCCACATTCTAACAGCTAAAAAGAAAAAAAAGGTGTTAAGTTACTCCTCCCGGTTCCATTTAAGGCAGGATGCTCCGCATCACCATCATTGCCCAATCTTCGACAAACCAGCAAGCCGCACATAAAAAAAAAAAAACAATATAGAAAACCAAGACAGGAACAGGGGACAAGCAAAATACACTATCGCCTACGGCGACCCCTGCCTCTACCACGAGTTCTACCCCGAGTACGTCCCAACATAAGAAGTGGGTCTAACATTAACAACAGTGAAATCAAATCCCGAGTCAGAACCACCACAGAACTCCGACGACGCCAAACCAGCACCATCAGAAAATTCGGAATCTGGCTCACCCTCGGACGAATCTAACCAATTTATATGGTTCATATATATACTAAATTTGAATCTCATTTCTATTAAGTTTGATGGGATGTAAAGTCACACAATGAAAAAAAAAAAAACAATAGGATGCAATGTGGAAAACCTGAAACAAAAAAAAAAAAAAAAAAAAAACACGAAAATTTACCGCACTATATAAGAAATCCACAATTGTACATATCACTCTTTTCACTCTTTTTTCTTACCTCTCTTCACTTTTCACACCGCTCTATGCTTAGAATTGACAAAGCGATGAAGTTCAATTACACCATATGATGCAACCATTTAAGCAAAATAAGAAAAACCACTCAACCTAACTCCCAACACTGTACTTTAACACCTTAATGCTGACTTCTATATCTCGCACAGCCATGACACTGCGGACTACAATGTTGTAGCATAGAGTTCAATTACATCACCTTGGCATTGAATTTTTAATGTCTCTATATTGCATGAAAAAAAATTCAAGAACTTCTCCACAAATCCTGGAGGAAGGGGGTTGACCCCCCCACCCCCCAAAAAAAAAATGATGCAGGCTCTTAATGGGCCTCAGCCGACGTAATCGAAGGTTCAAGAATAATACAATCCAATTCATCAATACAATTAATTTTCACACAAAACTAACAAAGTTTATGGCTTCGCATTTATTGTTTAAAAAAAAAAAAAATTTGCAGCCTCAATTTGTTCATTGCATGTATTATGTCATAATCTGATGGCTTTATCGTAAATTCTATTCCTTTCCCAAAAGAAAAAAAAGAATGTGCAAACGGGGAAATAGATAGGATAATGTCAATCAATCAAACAGAGGTGACGGTTGAAAGATGCTTAATATCACGAGTACGGCCCACGATGCGTTGTCTCATCTCAACAAAAAGACAAAGAAGAGTGGGCCCGCAGTTATCCTTTATCCTTTAAGGAATCGAAACAAATAAGTAAATAATTTTGGAGAAAAATCTCTTTTTAATATATTTTTTAGATTAATATTTTAAGGCTTTTGGCTATATCTAAGGAGAAGACATGTAGGATGTATTAAATAAATAATAAAATAAATGATATGTTATGAGTTAAATAAAGTTATAAACTAAATTATATGTATAATAATTAATTTACTTAAAATATATTTTTCATAATTTTCTCACATTTTAAAAATTACAAATATCATTATTATACTAATTAAAATACGTGTTAAAACTTTATGAAGCAGCTTTTTAATATAAAAATTTAAATTTGCACTAAAAAGTTGCTTCAATAAACAATAAAAAATCATCCCGAACAATGCCTTAGTTTATATAATTAATGGTTTATTTAAAACATTTTATTACCTTCTTTGATTTCAGACATCAATTATAATTTCACTTGAAAAATATTGTCTTGCTTCTTTCTCAGAGTTTCTAAAATGCTTCAGCCGTCACCAACAAAGCCTAAGATATCTTATTTTAAATATTTGATTAAAGATTCAATTATGACAAAATCTAATATTATAGTATCATAAAATTCATTTTAGATACTATGATTTGGGATGCCAATACTTCGTCGCTATACTTTTGCAACACTTTCTATATTAATATATTTTTAATTGAATAAAATCAATCATTTGATATGTTTATATCAATAAAATTTAAAATTAATGTGTTGCTTTATCCTATGGTAGCTAATTGGCTGATACAAATAAGGATAAAGTTCAAAAAAAAAAAAATCTAAATTAAAAGACAAAGAAGAAATTGAAGCATCCACCACTCATCTTGCATGCAATGAACAACAAGCTGTGATAATGCTGATAGGTTCTTCCACTGAAGTAATTGACGATAGTCTTTAGCCCTGCTGTCCCCATTAGTCCAGTACTATTCTGAACACTCTTTGTTGCTCATGGAACGTCACTTTGAAGCCTTCTTTGGCTTGTTGCCAAAACAAAAAGCTCAACTTTATAATGGAGACCTTAACTTTTTCATAATAATGGCATGATTAGTAGTGGTGATTGGGATATTTTTATGCACAATTTCCTTTAATTTAATCTTCCATAAAATAATAATAATACTAATATTGTTAAAATGTGTTTTTAACTAAGAAATAGAACTCATCTTGGCCTTATATCAATTAACATAAAAATATTAATTTTCTCAATATAAAAAATGCATAACAGTGTCATTAATGAAAATTGTTTTTTCTCGATATATAACCCAAGTCATTTATTTAATGATTTCTATTTTACTTCACTATGATATTTTTCAAGAAAGAGTCTATCATAAAAGTAATATTGTAAATATAACCATGAAAATTCATTATTCTAATAGCATTTACGACTTGTTGTACTTGTTTTAAACAACATCTAATTTTTTAAATAGTAGCGATTTTAAAATTTCTGCTAAAAATCATTGCATTTTTGCTCATGTAGCTCTTTATCGTGATCATATTCTTCCCAATTTGCAAAAAATGCCCTATTCGCCTCTTGCTTTCAACGGTTTTAGACTCAATTCAGTCCTAAAATCGTTTGTGTTTAATGTTGAACAGTAAAAAATTGTCCCAAATAAAAACTTAATCATTTATCCTTCTTAATGTATTATTAAATTTGCATGATTAGTCGCAATATTAAATGACTTGATTTTAACACAAAAATGTATAGTATAAATTTTTGCTTATAGTTTTCTCTTCTCAAAAAAAATATATATATATAAATAAATAAACAACAAAAGATCTCTTGGGTAAAAAATTTGTATTTCTATTTATATAAAATTAAAATATTATTATCCAATAATAATTATAGATATATTATTGTAAGGAATATAATGCCAATGTGGGCCCAATCTCCGTTGTCTTTGCGACAGGGCATCGTGGGCCGGACCGTGACCATTACACATCTTTCAACCGTCACCTCTGCGTTATGGCTGACATTTTTCTTTCTATTTCCACTTTTGCATCTTTCTCTCTCTCACTCTTTTTATATACGACAAAGCCGCCATCTTTATAGCACGCTATGTAGAATTTTATGCCCGCGCAATGAACCACTTGGGGCTGGAATTTTGTTTTTGTTTTTCTAAAAAAAAATTCAAAAAAAAAAAAAATCAAAGCATAAATCTAATAAAAATGAGATTTACATTTTAAATATTTATAAATTTATTTATTAATTTCTTATCGATTTTATTAATTGATGCTCACAATTTTGAAATTTTGGATCCTTTATGGCAGCAAGTGATTAGACTTTGATTTTATTTGGGACAATTTCTTTATTACTTTAGAATATTTCTTTTTAATACCAAATTTTCTAATTAAAAAAAATTGTTTTAAAAAGCAGCAAAAAAACTGTCTGAAACGAAGCCTTGGCTTACGGTTTCTTAAAGCTACTTTCTAGTACCAAAATTTTATTTTTTTGTACTTGGAAGCTTCTTTATGAAGCAGTAAGAAAGCCGTCCCAAATAAAGCATTAATTTGGGATAACTTTTTTCTTGCTTTACTTTTCAGATTACATATATAATTTTTATTTGAATAATATTTTTTTATTATTTAAAAAAAATTCTTATACTAAAAAGCTATTTTCTTACAGTAGCATTAAAAAAAAGTTTCTTTTATTACAACAATTTATAGATCACTTTCAATAAAGCTATAACCATCTCCAACGGATTCAAAGTTGGTTCAAAGTTAGGTGATAAGAGTGATCAGCATGTTGGTGAGCCTCTGATGCTTACATGCTACATATATCTTTTATTAACAACAAATAATCTAAAAATGATTAGAATTTGGCCCAGAGATTGATATTATTTTGTTAACAAATTTGACTAATTTATGTTTTAAATAGAAAATAATTAATTGGACAACAAAGTATATTTGACTCAAATGTGTTCACCAAGGAAAAAACATAAATTATATATATAATAATGGACATTTTTTTTAGCAATTTAGTATTTTAATGATGTAGAAATTGAGTGATCTTGGATTTATTGGATTCGTATCATCGAACCACCGCTTGATTCAATTATAAACTTATCAAATGTACAATTCAGACGATCATGATTTTAATTTTAAAAATTTTTAATTTAAAGATTATCTCGAAATTCATTTATATCATATGAATTTTTTAGTCATATAAAAAGAAAAAAATATAGATAAAAAAAAAAGGACTGGCTTTATATTAAATGATGAGCATGCATGATAAAAGTAACATGTAATCCATAATTTTATTCCATACAAACATGCATGAATATAACTGCGACATTCTTGGATCACATGTCTCCATGCACAACATGTTCATTTTTCTAAGAATTCAACAAGAACAAGCTTGTCATCTTCTTATTTTCCATAGTCTTTTTCCGCTCGCGACGGCTAGGGCATCGCGCTGCCGTTTTGCTTGCGTCTCCAGCGTCTTGCTCGCGGGATTCAGCTCGCGACGGCTCGCCGCCGCTTGGGATCCGCCACTAGGGCTTTGCCCTAGCTTTGCTGGGGCTCGTCTTCTTCAATTTGCTGATTTCCAGGGAAGTTTGCCCTCTCATTTTTTTGCCTTTTCCTTCCATTATGGTGGTTTGTCGTGTTTGTGACCCCGGTTTTTTGGATGGATCCTTTAAATCGCGTTCTTTTGTGGAAGCTTTATCTGGTTCTTCGATTTCAGTTGATTTTCCTGAGTTAAGAAAGGGTTTTTGTCGTGGTTTACCCTCGTTATGGATTTCGGAGGAAGAAATTTTAGCTCTGTCTGTTCCTTTTCAATTTGCTCTTGTTGGTTTCTTTCCTACGAGGCGCCCTTCACTTGATGCTATCCGGAAATTTTTTTTCAGCTTGAAACTTAATGCTGAATTCTCTGTAACTGCTCTGGATCAATCTCATATTCTTATTAAGCTGTCTAATGATTTGGATTATAGTAGAGTGTTCAGCCATAGATCTTATTTGGTGAATAACTGCTATTTGAAACTTACTAAATGGTCGCCGGATCTTGATGTCGGGGTTGAGTCTCCGGTTATTCCTATTTTGGTTGCCTTTCCCAGTTTGCGACCACACCTCTTTGCCCCTCGTATCCTTCATGCCTTGGCTTCGATGTTTGGCATTCCTTTAAAAGTTGATAATTCTACATCTATCGGATCTAGACCTTCTCTGGTGAGGGTCCTGGTGGAGATTGACATTACTAAGGACCTTCCTGATAAAATTTGGCTTGGGTCGGAGAATTCTGGGTATGTTCAACGAGTTTGTTTCGAGGAGGTGCCTGCTTATTGTGTTGGGTGTAAACGACTTGGTCATATCAAGGGGGATTGTGGTAATTTTTCTGCTTATTTGCATGTGCAAAAATCTAGTGAGAATGTGGTTAAGCCTGTTGATATTGCGAATATTGGTGTTGTTGCCAATTCCTTGGACATGTGCGAAAATTCTGAGATTTTGGAGTCTTTGGTCACTACTAATCCATCCGTTTTGAATGTGGTTGATGTGGTTAATGCTGTGATTGAGGTGCCTACTAGTCGTGTTGGTAACTGTTCTGTCTTATCCCCCGCTGCAGCTCCTTTTGTACCTCCGGTTGTCACTGATGTTAGTGATCATGTTTCTCCGGTGGTGGTGCCGGAGGTGGTGTTTGGTGCGATGAATGTGGTGAATTCTGTTGGCTCGCCAGTTTTGGGTGTTGTGAATTCAAATGGGGGTGGTCAAGGTGTAAAGGATGCAGATGATGGTTCTGATAGTGTTATGCCTGTTGTGGTGGTGCCGGCTGAAATTGAGAAGGGAAGAGAGGAAGTAAATTTGATTACCAACAGTTTAGTTGTGGTCCCTGTAAGCGAGGTTGATTCCCAAGTGATGGCCAATTGTGTGGGTAATTCTTTTGGTTTGGATATTCGGAATCAGAATAATTGGTTGGTTGATTCGTCGGATGTGGAGTCGGATTCACAGTCTGTTGAGTCCGACAATGATTTAACTCTTTTGCGCACTTCAAATGTTGGAACTCGCGAAAAATTTTGGGGGAGAGGTCGACGCAGGAGATGATTTTTGTAATTTTGTTGAATCTTGCTGTTTCTTCTTGGGATTTGGCGGCTTTACTGTTTGATTTGCTGCTACGTCAGGCTGTGGGATATGATGTGGTTGGGGTTCGCGTCCTGGTCCTTCTTTGCTGGTGGCAACCTTTTTCTCGGGGTGCTTTCTTCGCTTACTGGCTGGCCCGTGCGGGTCGCACTGGACGCTGATAGCTTTGATTTAGTTCTGAGTTAGTTTTTAGTTTCTACTTCTCTCTGTTGTCTATTTTTTTTACCTGCTAGCTTTTCTTTTTTTGCTGTTGTAACCTTTGTTTTTGTGTTATTAATATATTTCCTTAAAAAAAAAAAAAAAAAAACATGTTCATTTTTCTATTTTATGCTTGCATTCATTAGGTTGCTTTCGATTCAAAACTGTAAAAAGCCTACATTCTTTTTTTAAATAAATAAATAATAAATAAATAAATAATAAAATAATATATATATATTATTATATTATATATATATAATATTATATATATATATATATATTATATATATTATATATATATATCGAGTCGTCAAAATTGAATATAAATTTATTAAAATTGGTGTTGATATATATGAATTTGAATTTAATTTAAAAATTTTAATATAAATAATGCATCAAGGCTTTTGTCAATCCTGAGAATTTTTTAGAGATGTATTTTCTTAATTAACATGATTTATACTTATTTATTTGATATATTTTTATATTAATTTATTATTTACAAGTATAACACTACCGTTGCTAGGTCCCAAGTCCTGGATGAGAAAAGTGGAGGGTTGCGTTAGGTAGTCGACAGCTAGTATAAAATTTGTCGAATAATAATGACATGAATCCTTTAAAAAGTTGTGTTAATGCTAGGGCGTCCCCTGGAAGCGACGCGCTCTATGGCCTGAATACAGTGACAAGTGTGCAAGGGCCGCTCCACCGACAACCCGGGTGCAGTGTTAAATAGGCAAGTGTTCCACATCAAAGGCGGATGTGGGCAAAGAAGCTAGTCCATGAAACTAAAATTAGGATGGAACTTGGAATAGGTTCTCTTACTGGTAAATTAATGGAATTAATAAATATTATGATTCATAGGAAGATAAATATTTTGTGCATTCAAGAAACTAAATGGGTTGGAGAGAAAACTAAGGAAATTGATAGTTTAGGTTTTAAACTTTGGTATTCGGGCAAGAGTTGTACTAGAAATGGTGTATGTGTTATTATAGATAAGAGTTTGAAGGATAATGCTATAAAAATTGATAGGATTAGAGATAGAATTATAGTTTTAAAGATTGTGATTGATGATAGGATTGTTAATATTATAAGTGCTTATGCTCCTCAAGTAGGTTTGGATAAGAATTATTTACAAGTATATTTTTAGCGCCCATTAATAGTTCCTCTAAAAATCAGTTGTCACCTTTCAATAGATAATAATTATTTTTCTTTAATTGTGATACACATTATTTAGTATCATTATATATTGGAAGGTGACAATCAATTGTGGACTTTTGGTCCTCAACCTGAACGACTTTATAATAGTAGGCTGAGATAAAGGTTGGTTGAAAAAAAAAACAAAAAAACTGAGAATAATTAATAAAATTATTTTATAAATTATAATATAATTAATAAAATAATTTGTTGTTATAAAGAAATCCTTCTATAATTATATGCGTTATTTACCTCTTAGATATTTGCATTCTATAACCAGAATAATACCTTACTGAATTAAAAAAAAAAAGACCTTACTGTATTCATATTAAATATTATTCTAAAAATTACGGCGAAGTAAGTCCATTTTTTAGTTTTTTTTTTTTAGTATTGATGTGAATACTGCCAAATATCATTCTGATAGTAGAACCAGAGGGACAAACTTAGAAATAATTCACTTGACCCATATTTGTTTATAATCATGATGATTATACGCTTTGCTGATATGTCGGAGATCCAAGAGGGTAGTGCACCCTGACAGAATTCGACCTAACAGGTCAGGTTGCTGGATCAAGAGGCAATGCCCTTATAAGGATTTTTGTGGGCAGCGGCGCCCCGGAATAAATTTTAGTTGTCAGGATATTTTGCATTCTCTTTACTACTTCTCTTTATATTTGATTTATCGTTTTCTAACAACAACACATCTACACAGGAACCTGATCGCTGCACAAATTACCTAAATATCATAAAATAAAGAATTTTTTTTAGGGGAGCGGGGCCCAGGGGCTGCCCATGGGCTTAAGGTGGATCCGCCCTTTGAGTAGAAGGGAACAAATCTTTAAGAGTGGCATCTTTAAATATAAAATAAATTAATAAGCTTACTAATCTTATATCTAAAATTGTACAAGGAATTTTTATGGTAAATAAAATAGCTCATCTCCTCCAAGCACAGGAACCTGATCGCTGCACAGCTTAAAAAACTAAAAATCGTAGTTTTCATATATACATACAGACATAAATACTCCTCACTTTAAGTATTTATAATAATGAATAATATATGATTAAATAGTACAGAGATGATGTTGAGGACCTCCAGTTTTGTTCTGTTTTGTAAAGATACGTGCTTCCAGATCATGGTCTTCTCTCTCTTCTGCACACTAAAATCTTTGCAATCATTACTCTTCTCCAGTTATAATTCTAACTGCATGGTGCAATTATCTATTCAAATGTGTAATAAATCTTGTATAATTAGAACTGGATTCATCAAGATTAGTCGAAATGATTTTTTTTTTTTTGGGAATGAATTCCAGTCTAACGATACAAAATGAATTACAGAGTTGAAATTGAACAAATAACTAGAGAAGAAATATAAAACCCACCCTTATGATACCTGCTAGCTTAGAATTAAGAGCTCCAATTAATTTCAGAGAGCGAGTAAGGCTGCCTGAAGAGGGATACCACGCCGGCTTCTTCCAGCTGCTGTGGGATCTGTAGGTTCAGAAAGTTCAGAATAGAAGCTGCAGAGCCGTTGCCGCCGCCGCCGCCGCCGCCGCCACCGCCGCCGCCGCCGCCACCGCCGCCGCCGCCGCCGCCGTTGCTGCTGCTGGATTGGAATCGCTTTGCCGAGGGAGTAGTATTCTCCATGGTCGAGAAAGTCAAGTGCTTTGTCGCCGGAGAAATCGCTGAGTTTGCCCTGCAGCAAGCAGGAATTTGGCAGTCCTCGGAAGCAAGAAGCCCGTCGAAAAAGGTCTCGTCCGCGCTATCGATCAGAGCCGTGTAGTTGGCGGTGGAGGAGTTGGTTCTCGGCTGATGAAGCTGAAGCTGGGGAGTACGATCGTGGGCGGGCGGCCCGAGCAGGCCGTGGATGCAACCATTCTCGAGCTTCTCCCGCTCAGCCGACCTTTGATGACTATTACTCTTCTTATAAATCCGGCAAAGGACCCAATCGTCCAGCCTGAGAGAAGCCTTCTTGGCGGCGGAGGAGTAATCGCCGGTGGCTACAGGTAGCCGAGCTGAAGCAGCAGAGGATTCTGCGAGGCGGTACTCGTGCATAATCCAATTAGTCTTGACGCCTTTCGGCGGCTTTCCGCCGTAGAAAACTAGCGCCTTTTTCACCCCAACTTTTTGCGTTCCTCCACAGCTCAAGATAGGCTTATCGGTGCCGGTCGCCTTCCAGTATCCCGACGTCGCAGCCCGATTCGGCCGCGCGCCGTTCGGATACTTCCTGTCCCTGGGGCTGAAGAAATACCATTCCTGCTCTCCGAAATTAGCCTTCTCTGTTCGATTAATTAGCCAATCAGTCGATCAATTTATAAAGCATACAGATTTTGGTAATAAATATGTACCAGGGAGTTCCCAAGGATCGAACTTGTAGAGATCGATCTCGGCGATGATGGTGACGGGGAGAGGAGCGGAGATGGCTTTCTTCTTGAGGTAGTGAACGACGAGCTCTTCGTCGGTGGGGTGGAAGCGGAAACCGGGAGGCAGCTGGGGCTGCTGGTGCGAGGCCGACGAGGAGTCGGTGCTCTCCATGGCGGACCTGAAGAAGAAATGTAAGGGATGACTGAGCTCTGCAAGCGAAGCGGGTGATCGGGATTTTATTCATAAGAAGATGAGGCCAAGGGGATTTGGGGGTCGCTAGCGGGAGATGGGAAGTGCCGAAAGCATTTGTCCGTGGATTCCGCTTTTTCAACGAACCGTTACGGGTCACCACTCGGCACGTGTGGAGCTAAACTCTCGTGCCGTTTCGCTCCTACGTGTTGCTTGATTCCGGCGAGTTGGAGGGACCACACACGCGGCTGCGCTTGCACGTTAGCCATCAATGGGCTTGGCTGAATTCGGGTCCATCAAAAATTGATTTTGAAAAGAATTTGATGGCCCTTAGGATTTTGATTTTAATGTTGTTTGTGGAGGGGCATAAAGATTATATATGAAAATTAGGCTTAGTTACTCTCTTTCAAGTAGTGATTCAAATTCTATAAGAGATTTAGTTGACTAGTTAGACAGAGGAAGGGTGGTGCTAATAAAATAAGAAAAAAAGGCGGAATTGTTGGATTTTTATTTACGCAATGTATTTATCAAAATTATATTGTTTGGGGTTTATGTCAAGTTTTTCATTATGTATAATTTATATTACATCCAAGTATTATAGGAGAGGATGATGTGAACTTGATTGTAATTAGCTTAAGGGTTAAATATGCCTGATTAATCTAATAATCAGCCTAAGTATGTAATATAAGTCTATCCATACATTTAGTTGGGGATTACGAGGGAATGATAAATAATGGAGGTTCACCCTCATCTTTATTTTACTTCTTTTCTGTCTTTTGTGAGTAATATAACAACTTGATATGCTTTATATGCGAATTGAATTCTTGTCTATTAAAGTTATTGTTGAGATTATTCTTCCCCGTATGCCCTTTTGTTTGCATTTTGTTGATTCCATTGCGTTAAATTTTGTGTCATCTACTGTTTCATCAACTTATCATTTCTTTATGTTGACTCAGCAATAGATACATTGTTGCTATTGTGACACATCTTTGCAAGAACTAAGAGAAGAAGGGGAACTTTAATTTTTCATCATGCATTGATACACTTCAATTTGGATTATATCTAGGCTTATACTGTATACTTAGACAATTTATTCTACTAATTAGTTGCATTTAACTACTAAGCTAATTATAATCAAGTTTACATCATTATTAAAGAGCATATGGTTCCTTCCATGAATGTCTGTATGCATTCCCCATCATTAATTCTCATTTCTAACTTCTAAGGTTCTAATGAACTCCGTGACTCCTAAAAAAATTAAGATTTATATCAGAACTATTACATGGTTGACCTTCACTCATAAATTTAAGCTTTTAAGTTAAAATTTAATTTATTGAACCAAATTATGATCTCCTTATATTCACATTCCATTTGTTATTGGAGATGTTGGTTTGATAGATATCAATGCTTTATGAGGTTCATGGCTCATATGAGCTCTTAATTTATTTTGATTGAGCAAGAAACATGAAAGCTTCTATTTGATAGACACTACTAGTAAATATGGAATGCTCTCGTATGAGTGAAAGATTGCCCGTGCACATGAGAATCTATGTTTAATCCCATATGAGATATCTTAAGCATGATAAAGATTTCTCATGAACATGAAAATTTATGATGAATCCCATATCAAATATCTTAAGCACATTGAAATATTAAATTATTACCTTTTAGGTTGAAAATAAATTTGTTCACTAACTAATTGAACCTAAACTTTGATCTTTTTTTTTTTATCATAATCCTACAAATGTATTAAATATAAATATTTAATCACAGACGCACTTAAGCGCACAAATAATGGCTGAAACACCACAGGAAAATTAACATGATCAGACACAAATCTCGATGTAAATTGAAATGAAAAACTTTTCAAATTCAACTCTAAATTATTCAAACTTTGTTTTGATAAACATACAATCAAACTAATTGGCTCGATGAAACAAAACTAGCAACACAAAAGTGATCTAATTTGAGTCTAAATAACGCCAAATCAAGCACTTAAGGCATAATAGATTTATTGTGACCTTAACTCATTTATATGTTAGTTATATGATCACTTAATTTTGATATCTTTAAGGCATTTAAATTTTAAAAGACTAATCATTGTTCAAGTGAATCAACACAGGCCATTTGATGTAATGTTTAAGATTTTGTACTATATTTATAGGACATATTTTGTTGTAATAAATAAATCCTTCTATAATTATATGCATTATTTAACTCAAAATATTTGAATTCTATAATCAGAATAAAACCTTACTGTATTCATATTAAATATTATTCTAAAAATTACAACGAAGTAAGGTGGTCCATTTTTTAGTATTGATGTTAATACAATCATATATGATTCTGTTAGTAGAACCAGACAACAGATCATTGTACGCTTCGCTGATATATCGAGAGTCCAAGAGGGCAGCATCCCTGGACGGGGTTCGACCTGACAGGTCATGTCGCTGGGTCAAGAGGGAAAACAAATTTTGATTATAAAATTATTTATGTATTCTTTTTACTATTTCTCTTTGTAAAATTTATTAACTCTATGGCCGCATATATTCTAGCCCGCAACGGACATATATTTATTATATATTATATATGGGATAGGTTGTGTAAAGAAGTAATTAAAATATATATTGTTGCGTGCTAGAATATACGCGGCATAGAGTTAGTAAATTTCTCGTCGGAGCAAAAGCAGAATCCATGGACAAATACTTTCGGCACTTCCCATCTCCCGCTAGCGACCCCCAAATCTCCTTTGGTCTCATCTTCTTATGAATAAAATCCCGAACACCCGCTTCGCTTGCAAAGCTCAGTCATCCCTTACATTTCTTCTTCAGGTCCGCCATGGAGAGCACCGACTCCTCGTCGGCCTCGCACCAGCAACCCCACCTGCCTCCCGGTTTCCGCTTCCACCCCACCGACGAAGAGCTCGTCGTTCACTTCCTCAAGAAGAAATCCATCTCCGGTCCTCTCCCCGTCACCATCATCGCCGAGATCGATCTCTACAAGTTCGATCCTTGGGAACTCTCTGGTACTTATTTATTATAGAATCTGTATGCTTTATAAATTGATCGACTGATTGGCTAATTAATCGAACAGAGAAGGCTAATTTTGGAGAGCAGGAATGGTATTTCTTCAGCCCTAGGGAGAGGTAGTATCCGAACGGTGCTGCTGTGGTAGCAATAGAACAAGGAAAAACAGGGGACAATGCAATAGAACTTCAATAGAACAGTAAACTATACTGATGATAATCAAGAGATAAAAACTATCTTGCTCAAGCCTCCTACCCGGTATAAGAGAAGCTTCAGCTTTCTACAAAAAGTGTAACATGAGTAGAAAAAGGTCAATGAACTACAGTCCTATAGTTAGTTATAAAAGTAGTGGGAGCTATGCTAAATAACAGAAAAAGCATCCTAAAGGTGTGGTAACCATGCGGCATATTATAAGCAGAGGAATTCCACATCAATCCTCCTCCACTTCAGAAGAATTCGTATCTGACGAATTGACTTCGATGACTGCAGAGTCAGCCGGATAATAGGGGCTGAGATCTGCCACATTGAACGTGGCGGATGTTAGAATATCCGGCGGCAAGTCTAACACATAGGCATTGTCGCTGATTTTGTGCTTAATGGCGAATGGTCCAAGCTTTCTGGGACTAAGCTTGGAGTAAGTTCCGTAGGAAAACGCTCTTTCCTGAATCGCGCCATCACCAATTCTCCTGGTTGAAAAACTTTGGCTCGGCGATGCTCATCCGCCTTCTGTTTGTAGGAGTCATTTGAGGCTTGGAGCGTCTTGCGAACATTGTCAAGCATAGCTTTGAAGTCTTCTGTAAGCTTGGTAGCCGCCGAATTGTGACATTTTGGTATGATAGCAATGTCTATAACATTTTTAGGTGGCTTATTATATATAATATTAAAAGGACACATACCCGTGGACCGATTCAGCATCGAGTTATAAGCAAACTCGGCTTGGCTTAGGATGTCGTCCCACTTCTTCGGATGATCTTGCACCAAACATCGGAGCATGCTGCCAAGAGTGCGATTCACTACTTCCGTCTGTCCATCGGTCTGCAGGTGGTAGGCGGAGCTTAATTTGATTTCAGTTTGTAATTGCTTCCACAGTTCCCTTCATAAGTGGCTAACGAACTTCACATCTCGATCGGAGGTGATGTTTCGGGGTAGCCCGTGAAGTCGTATGATCTCCCTGAAAAATAAACGAGCAACACCGAGAGCGTTAGATGTCTTCTTACAGGCTATGAAGTGAGACATCTTCGAAAATCTATCAACCACCACCATGATAGAATCAACTCCTTTCTTTGTCCGTGGTAAACCCAATATGAAATCCATGCTAAGATCCTCCCAAATAGAAACCGGTACTGGCAACGGACAATATAACCCCGTGTTCTAACTACTCCCTTTATACAATTGGCAAACCGGACAACGTTGTACGAACCTTGTAACATCTTTGCGCAAGTGGGGCCAAAAGAATCGTGCTTTCATTTTCTCAATAGTCTTCTCTCTGCCCAGATGAGCTGCTAACCCGCCGGAGTGCATTTTGGTGATCAGCTGCAGGCGAATGGAGGAGTCCGGAATGCATAAAGAATTGCCTTTAAATAAATACCCGTGTCTTAAGGTGTAGTCACCTAGTGGTTGTCCAGCCGAGCATCCTTGCCAAGGATCAGCAAAATCTTTATCTGTACAGTAGAGGTCTTTCAAACTTTCCATGCCCGTTATCTCTGTTTGTAGCTGAGTTAGCAATGCTGAGCGCCGGCTCAAAGCGTCGGCGACTCAGTTCTGTTGTCCTGACTTGTGTTTAAGTATAAAGCTGAATTTCTGCAAAAAAAACAACCCATCTTGCGTGTATACGATTGATATTCTTCTGAGTGCTTAAGAATTGTAATGCTTGATGATCACTACACAAGATGAAATCATGATGCAATAGATAGTGTTCCCATTGCTTCAAGGCTCAGACAACCGCGTATAATTCTTGCTCATAAACCAACCATTTCTGTCTAGTTGGACTCAGCTTTTCACTAAAGAACTCGACTGGCTTGCCGTCTTGGGAAAGTACAGCTCCAATCCCCACGGCTGAAGCGTCGATGTCTACTTGAAACGGTTTGTTGAAATCCAGTGCCGTTAGAACAGGGGCGGAACTAAGGGCCGTCTTGATAGTATCGAAGCTTCGCTGCTGATCGTCTCCCCAATGGAAGTGGCTCGATCGCAAACAGTTTGTTATAGGCGCCATAATCAAGCTAAATCCACGAATAAATCGTCTATAAAAATTGGCTAATCTGTGGAAACTTCTGATTTCAGATTCTGTACGTGGTTGCGGCCACTGTTGAATTGCTGAGACCTTGTTTGGATCCATGCCAACACCATTTGCTGATACAATAAACCCAAGAAAGTGCACGGCATGTGTAGCAAATTCACATTTGGATTTATTTAAGTACAATTTGTGACTTCGTAGCAGCTCAAAAACACTTCTTAGGTGCTTCCAATGGTCATCCGGTGAAGTACTGAACACCAGAATGTTGTCGAAGTAAACAACGCAACACTTGCCCAATAAAGGTTTTAAAACCTCAGACATTAATCACAGGAATGTGGCCGGAGCATTGCATAAGCCAAAGGGCATCACCCTCCATTCGAACAGTCCCTGACGAGTTTTAAATGCTGTCTTCCACTCGTCACTGGGGCCGATTCTTATCTGATGATAGCCGCTGCGCAAGTCGAGCTTGGAGAAAATCTGTGCCCCCGCTAGATAGTCCAACATATCTTCAAATCTGGGTACCAGAAAGCGATACTTGATGGTAATTTTATTGATAGCCCGGCTATCAATACACATGCGCCACGACCCGTCTTTCTTCGGAACCAATAATGCCGGCACTGCACACGGGCTAAGACTGGGTTGGATTAGCTGCTTCTCCAACAACTCATCTATAATTTTTTGTAGCTACTGATGTTCGGTAGGGCTCATTTTATCATGAGGTAAGTTAGGTAGTGATGCACCAGGTGTAAAATCAATTTGAAGTTGTATGGAGTGCATGGGAGGGAGTTCATCGGGGAGATCAGTCGGTATCACTTCCACAAATTCATCCAGCAACATGTTCAAACCCGCAGGAAATTGCTTCGGTTCCGCGTTCAGGTTGCCTTCGGTCACAACCAAGGCAAGGAAAGCCTTGGCTTCACGTCCCACTTGTATCAACGAGTTCCCATAAACGATACATAGAGCGTTTTTTTCTTCTCCCCCAGGGACGGGCAGACATTGGGGGGTCGGCAGTAAGAGAAGTTTGCGACCTTTCCATTCAAATGAGTAAGAATTGGCTCGACAATCATAAACAGCACCGTGGTTGAATTGCCAAAGTCGGCCAAGAATCAAATGGCAAACGTCCATATCGAGGACGTTGCAAAGTATCTCACTAGCATAATGCCTTCTGATAGAAAAATTCACCCGACACATTTCAGACACCGGAATATCTAATCCCTTCTTAACCCAACTGATTCTATAGGGATTGGGATTTTTGGTCGTTTTAAGCTGTAGAGCATGGACGACACTTCTAGATATGATGTTTTCCTTGCAGCCGTTATCGATCAAAAGATCGCAGATCTTCCCCTTAATGGTACATTTGGACTTAAAAATTGCATTGCGTTGGGAATTGGACTGCTGACTCGGTGCAAGCAGTAGCTTTTGTAGTACACAAATTATATGCTCACCTTCATCACCTAGGACTTCCTCGTACTCGTCCTCCCCTTCAGCTTCGGCTGCAATATTGGACTGCTCCACCTCTCCTTCCATAAGCTGCAACTGTTGTCGATTTGGGCATTCGTTGGACTTGTGTCCCGGTTGAAAACTCCAGAAACATTTTAGAGTGGACGGCCGCCCATAAGGATTTTCCTTTGCTGCTGCCTTCATTCTATTTGAGCCCTTAGTTTCTGCTGTCATCGGAAGCAGAGTTGCGGTGGTCTGCGGCTTTGGAGAAGACTTCTGAACATTCGTTGTGGTTGAACTTTGACCCTTATTCATCCGAAGCTGTAAATTCAGTGAATTGGCGGCGTTGCGTGAAAGGCCTATAAGGTCGAGTTAGCTGCATTTCCGCCTTTAAGGCAAAATTAACGGCTTGCGACAAAGACCATACTGAATTTAGCTCAAGCTTGTCCTGGATCGTATCCTTCAAACCGCCAATGTAATGGGCCACGATCTGATTTGCAGTTTCATTCAAATTGTTGCGAGCACTAAGGCGATAGAACTCCTCCGTATAATCAGTTACACTCCGTGGTCCTTGGTGGCAATGCTGAAACTTCATATACAAGATATGTTCGAAATCTGTGGGTAAGTAATGGCTTCTCAAAAGCTATTTCATACGCTCCCAACTCCTGACATTACCCTTGCGTTCTCGTAGTCTAGCCTGAAGCAATTGCTGCCACCAAGCACTGGCGCCGCCCTGCAACCGGCACGCCACATACTTCACTTGCTTCTCAAGTGGGATTTCCATATACTCAAAGAACGTCTCGACGGATCGTTCCCAATCAAGAAAATCTTCGATATGTAATTTACCATCAAAAAATGGAATGTCCATTTTGACTTTAAACTCACCTAAACCCAGCGGAGTGAAATCATGCCGACGTCGAGGTGAAGGAAAAAATTGCGGATTCTCCTCCTCAGCCGAATCCGACGCATCACCGTGCAGATTAAGTTCTGCTTCGACGTCCGAGTCCGACGGCTCGGCCACATCAACGGGATACCGCCGTCCTCCTCTGCCACGTTGCCGCGGCATACGTCGGGTTGGGGAAGTAGCTGGTGCCGGTAGTTGGACATTACCGCCGCCTGCTTTTGATGTTTTGAAACTCCAAACGTACCTCTGTGGAGAATCGACGAAACTCAGTCTTGAGCTCCTCCAATTGTTTCATGATCTTGGATGCACCTACGCCTTGATCTTCGTCGAAGGCGGGCTGTCGACTGCTTTTCGCCATCTTTTACTGCCAAGCTCTGATACCAAGTTGATGTGGTAGCAATAGAACAAGGAAAAATAGGGGACAATGCAATATAACTTCAATAGAATAGTAAACTATACTGATGATAATCAAGAGATAAAAACTATCTTGCTCAAGCCTCCTACCCGGTATAATAGAAGCTTCAGCTTTCTACAAAAAGAGTAACATGAGTAAAAAAGGTCAATGTACTACAGTCCTATAGTTAGTTATAAAAGTAGTGGGAGCTATGCTAAATAACAGAAAAAGCATCTTTTAGCATCCTAAAGATGCGGTAACCATGCGGCATATTATAAGCAGAGGAATTCCACATCAGGTGCGCGGCCGAATCGGGCTGCGACGTCGGGATACTGGAAGGCGACCGGCACCGATAAGCCTATATTAAGCTGTGGCGGAACGCAAAAAGTTGGGGTGAAAAAGGCGCTACTTTTCTATGGCGGAAAGCCGCCGAAAGGCGTCAAGACTAATTGGATTATGCACGAGTACCGCCTCGCGGAATCCTCTGCTGCTTCAGCTCGGCTCCCGGGCGATTACTCCGCCGCTGCCAAGAAGGGTTTTCTCAGGCTGCACGATTGGGTCATTTGCCGGATTTATAAGAAGAGTAATAATCAAAGGTCGGCTGAGCGGGAGAAGCTCGATAATGGTTGCATTCATGGCTTGCTCGGCCCGCCCGCCCACGATCGTACTCCCCAGCTTCAGCTTCATCAGCCGAGAACCCTAAACTCCTCCACCGCCAACTACACGGCTCTGCTGGATAGCGCGGACGAGATCTTTTTCGACGGGATTCTTGCTTCCGACGACTGCCAAATTCCGGCTTGCTGCAGGGAAAACTCAGCGATTTCTCCGGCGACAAAGCACTTGACTTTCTCGACCATGGAGAATATTACTCCCTCGGCAAAGCGATTCCAAACCACCACCAGCAGCGGCGGCGGCGGCGGCAACGGCTCTGCAGCTTCTATTCTGAACCTTCTGAACTTACAGATCCCACAGCAGCTGGAAGAAGCCGGCGTGGTATCCCTCTTCAGGCAGCCTTACTCGCTCTCTGAAATTAATTGGAGCTCTTAATTCTAAGCTAGCAGGTATCATAAGGGTGGGCTTTATATTTCTTCCCTAGTTATTTGTTCAATTTCAACTCTGTAATTCATTTTGTATCGTTATACTTGAATTCAATCCAAAAAAAAAAAAATCATTTTGATTAATCTTGATGAATTCAGTTCTGATTATACAAGATTTATTACACTTTTGAATAAATAATTGCACCATGCAGTTAGAATTATAACTGGAGAAGAGTAATGATTGCAAAGATTTTAGGGTGCAGAAGAGATAGAAGACCATGATCGATCTGGAAGCACATATATTTACAAAACAGAACAAAACTGAAGGCCTTCAACATCATCTCTGTACTATTTATATAATCATATATAATTCATTATTATAAAAATATATCAAATAAATAAATATAAATCATGTTAATTAAAAATATACATCTCGAAAAAATTCTCCGGATTGACAAAAACCTCGATGCATTATTTATATTAAAATTTTTAAATTAAATTCAAAATCATATCAACACCAATTTTAATAAATTAATTGTCAAATTGGACGACTCAATAAAATGAACCTAATTATATTAAAGGTGATCCAATCTAAGCTCAAATTAACTCAAATTATGTATTTTGAAACATATTAATAAATTTTGTGATAATAATTCAATGACCGAAGATCTCCACTTTTTTTTGGCTTGGTTATAATCAAATCGAGGGTCTCAAAGAGACGAAACTAACGAGCCAAAAATCATTTGGTTCCAAGATTTTTAAGGCACTTGAATGCAGAATAAATAGGTTATGATCAAATGAATAAATATGATCATCAGAGTTTTTTTTTTATCTTCTCTACAACTCATTTATCATAAATACTTTTTCATATACATAAATAATTAGGAAACACATTTTATATATTCATAATTCATACATTGGGCTGAGTATTTTTATTACTCAGCTCATCTTGCACTACTAATAAAGTAGGTTTTCGTAGCACTTTTTAGGACCTACTGCAATGGTTTAATAACCGTGGAAAATCCGTTATATTTGAGTTCGTTGGAGAAGCTTTAGCAACAGTTTTAGGAGTGCTGCTGTAGGAAGGTATTTGCAGCTCTTTTAGAAAATGTTAAAATCGTTGCAAAACGATAGAATAGATTAAAAAATATATAATACCAAAAAAATTAAAATTTGTGTTCAAATTAATTGGTCTGTTAAGCGTGGGTTTTCGTTATTAACTAAGATGTTTTGGGTTTGAATTTTATCTATATGATGTATAAGTGAATTTGACTTGATGACTCAAATGTCCTAAATTCTTATATATATATATTGGAGGGACCACACGCGGCTGCGATTGCACGTTAGCTATCAATGGGCTTGGCTGAATTCGGGTCCATCAAAAATTGATTTTGAAAAGAATTTGATGGCCCTTAGGATTTTGATTTTAATGTTGTTTGTGGAGGGGCATTAAGATTAAATATGAAAATTAGGTTTAGGTACTCTTTTTTTAAGTAGTGATTCAAATTCTATAAGAGATTTAGGCTTTCTTTGGGGCAGCTTTTTTATTGCTTTTAAAAAAAAAAATAATTTTTGTACTAAAAGTTGCTTTAAAAAGAGATAAAAAAAGCTCTCTCAAATGAAGCCTTAGTTGACTAATTAGAGAGATAAAAAGTGCTACTAATTAAATAAGAAAAAAATAGGGAATTGTTGAATTTTTATTGACGCAATGTATTGACCAAAATTATATTGTTATATACTTATGTCATGTTTTCATTCTATAGAATTTATGTTACATCCCCGTATTTATAGATGACAATGATGTGAACTTGATTGTAATTA
The DNA here is from genome assembly GCA_022539455.1 of Dendrobium nobile. Classification (NCBI taxonomy): domain Eukaryota; kingdom Viridiplantae; phylum Streptophyta; class Magnoliopsida; order Asparagales; family Orchidaceae; genus Dendrobium; species Dendrobium nobile. The sequence goes on along the minus strand of CM039732.1, from coordinate 30,771,518 downwards.
GCTTAAGTGTTAAATATGTTCGATTAATATAATTATTAGTCTAAGTATGTAATGTAAGCCTATCAATACATTTAGATGGGGATTACAAGGGAATGATGAATAATGTATGTTCACCTTCATCTTTATTTAACTTCTTCTCTTTCTTTTGGGAGTAATATAGCAACTTGATATGATTTATATACGAATTGAATTAATCTCCATTGATGCTTGTTGAGATGTCTCCTCCCAATATTCTTTTTTTTTGTTTACATTTCATTGATTCCATTCCATTAAATTTTGTGTCATCAACAATTTCATCGACTTATCATTTCTTTTTGTTGACTTAGCTTAGATGCATTGTTGTTATTGTGAACACATCTTTGCATGAATTAAGAGAAGAAGGGTAACTTTAATTATTCATCATGTCTTGATACTCTCTAATTTGGAGTATTTCGAGGCTTATAATGTATACTTAGGCAAATCTATTCTGCTAATTAATTGCATTTAACTACTAAGCTAATTATAATCAAATTTACATCATTATTATAAGAGCATATTGTTCCTTCCCTAAATGTTTGTATGCATTCCCCATCATTAATTCTCATTTCTAACTTTTAAGGTACTAATGAACTTCATGACCCCTCATAAATTTAAGCTTTATATCAGAACTATTAGATTGTTGACCTTCACTCATACATTTAAGCTTTTAGGTTAAAATTTAGTTTATCGAACCAAATTATAATGCCCTTTTGTTCACATTCCATTTGTCTTTGGAGATGTTAGTTTGATAGGTATCAATGCTTTATGAGGTTCATGGCTCATATGGGCTCTTAATCGACTTCTACTTTGATTGAGCAAGAAACTTGAAACCTTCTATTTGATAGACACTTCTAGTAAATATGGAATGCTCTCATATGAGAGAAAGATATCCCATGCACATGAGAATCTAAGTTGAATCCCATATGAGATATCTTAAACATGAGTAAGATTTCCCATAAACTTTAAAATTTATGCTGAATTCCATATCAAATATCTTAAGCACATTGAAATACTAAATTATTACCTTTTAAGTTGAAAATAAATTTGTTCACAAACTAATTTAACCCAAAATTTGATCCTTTTTTATCATGGTCCTACAAATGTATTAAATATAAATATTTAATCATATACGCACTTAAACACACAATTAATGGCTAAAACATCATAGAAAAATTAACTTGATCGGGCACAAATCTCAATGTAAATTGAAATGAAAAACTTTCAAAATTCAACTCTAAATTATTCAAACTTTGTTTTGATAAACATACATTCAAACTAATTGGCTCGATGAAACAAAACTAGCAACACAAAAGTGATCCAATTTGAGTCCAAATAACTCCAAATCAAGCACTTAAGGCATAATAGATTTATTGTGACCTTAAATCATTTATATGTTAGTTATATGATCACTTAATTTCAATATCTTTAAGGAATTTAAATTTTAAAGACTAATTTTTGTTCAAGTGAACCAACACAGACCATCCGATGAATTTTTCAAGATTTTGGCTATATTTATAGGACACACCTCTCTTAAAATTTATTAATAAACCACTTCTTCCAACATTAGGAGGTCCTTAACTTGAGATTGAAGAGAGCTAAGAAACTTGAAGAATCATGAACACCACTGCCATCAAACTACCACCTGATCGTCTTTAGACCACAATTGCTTGATCACCTCCATTGGACCACCGCCCAACTACCCTTGTTGGGTTGTTGCTTGATGGCTATTGCCAGACCATCGCTCGACCATCACAATTAGTCCTCACCCAATCACTATTGTTGGACAGCAATCTAAATACACAATTATACTTTTGCTTGATCATTATTGTCAAACTACCATCAGTATTGGTCCGCTTCCATTAGATCACCGCTACCCAACCACTATTATCTAACTGTTAATGCTACACCTTTCTCGTTATAGCAACACCATCACCAGAACCCCATCATTGGACCAACGCATGTTCATCATCGAAGTACCTCCATCATATAAATGTAATAGTCAGACCATCATCGCTTGACATCTGGCCCTTTGCAGCTCAATCATCAATGTCGGATTGTCGCCGCATTACCTACATTGTCAAACCATCGATGCTCAGCCATTATAGTCACACAGTCATTGCTCGGCCACTATCATGGATTACCGCCATTCGATCACCATCATCATGTCATCATCACTCAATTCCAATCATCTGAATAACTCTCATTCCTTACCGTCTCTGTAATATTTTTCACCACCAACTCATACTTTCATAATCCCGAATTCTCTTATTTTTTATGCAGATAAATAGTTGTAAACAATGCTTACTTAGTAGAATTATTTATGCAAGGCTTGACCTAATAGTTTTTTTATTTCTCAAATATCATATATTTTTAATATCTTTTTTTAAGAGAAATATGATCTAATCTCACTACTTTAATGTAGCATGATAAAAAATATTATAGTGCTTGCAAGAACTACTAACATACAAGCATGAGAAAGAAAGGAAGCTCTAACCCTTGGTCTTTGGAGTCTATTTATATCTAGTTTATCTTATATAAATTAGTTGCCTCCCACTATGTTGATTTATATGTTACTAATCCATTCTAGTTGTTCCAAGGTTAGATTATAGCCTCTCAAAGAATCTCCTAGGACCAAATGTCTACTAAGGCCCACTAGCACTTTAAGCAATGACACCCTTACTGTTTTTTTTTTGGGGACAGGGAGTATCGGCCTTCGGCCACTAAGCTCCCTGGTCGACCTAGCATGCAACCCACACCAATTTACACGGGCTGACACTTAAGGCTGTCACGAAACGCCGAGGGGATTCGAACTTGGTACCTGGCCTTTGGCCAGCCAAGTCTCCACCACCAGGCCACCCCGTGACACCCTTACTGTCAACTTCCTTCATTGAAATGTCTGTTCTATTCAATCATTAGTGGTATGATTCTTAGTTTATTTTTAATTTATTTTATATACATAAAAAATTGACATATTTTAAAACAATTTTTTACTGCGTTTTAAATTATTTAAAACTTTTACTAAAAATTATTTAAAAAGCTGTAAGAAAGATATTCTAAATAAAATCATTTTAATTTATTTTATATACATAAAATAAATTTGTCTGATTATATGAAAAAAGAGTACCGAAATTATCTTAAAATCGCTGGCATTCCTTACCACTAATACACCAACGAACAAAATAAAGTAATTAAGTCGCATTGAATGAGAAATTTGGCTAAAATTTTCAGCTATTTTGTTCGTACAAAATGGAGAAATTGTTCTGTGCGAAAGCCGGATGCAGAACCTCATCCGGAGACCAATCAAAATGCATCGCATTAGCGATACCGAGCAGCACCGAATAGTATCGAGCCGTGGTACCGAGCGAAGGGGCGATGTGACACATTCTGATTGATCTCCGAATTATGTTAGGCGTCTGCACAGAATACTTAATCGATTCTGATATTATCGTATGATGGACGCAACGACATGCCAATTAAAGTTTTGAATTTTGGTACACAACTGCTTGCACCGTAAGCAGACAACCTGAAATGAAAATTAATAACGTGAACAATTTTCTTCCAATTCCTGCATAAAATTTCCTCAAAGACAAAATTTTTATTTTTATTTTAATTCATTTTTAATATTTTTAACATCACTCATGAGGTGGGCTAACTGGGATTTTTTGTTTTATTTTTTTCAATCAGTTGAAGTTTGGTGGGGTCACCTTGTCGGGTTCAAATTAAGGACCATGAATATGGTTTAAATTTTATTGTTTTTTGTTTCTATAGTTTAAGTGAGATGTGGAGCCCACTTTGGGCAAAAAAATAAATTTAGGAATGTTAAAAATGATCCAACCTGGATCTGATCTGAAAATTAAGGTTTTTGGTTGACTTGATCATTAAACGGGTCGGATTTGTGTTTGAAATTTAGGTTAGACTCAATCAAATCTAGACAATTTTATAAACTTGTCAAAATGATGGATTCAAACCCACGTGCTAGCAACCCAAATGACCTGAACTCATTCCGATAACCAATTTTAATTATTTTTTTAATAGCTAGTTTGTTATAGACTTTATTTAAATTGATAAAAACTAAGGATATTATATCAACATATAAAAGTGATACATCATAAAAAAATTATCTTGATCAGGCATGTATTTCGAGGCAAAATCAAATTGGAAACTTTTGAAATTAAAATTGGGACAATCCAAACTCCGATTTCAGCAAACTTACAATTAAATTGAATGTCTTGGAAATACGAACCCAAGAACTCCAAATTCAACTCAATCTGAGCCCAAATGGGTCCAAATCAAGGACCCGAAGAGCTGTTGGAAGGTTCAAACCACAATTTGATTGAATTACCAAACAATTTCCAAACGTGACATGCTTATAGTCGAATTGAGCGGCTCGACGAGACGAATCTAACGAGCCCAAGATCATAGAATTCCACCATCATTAAGACCCTCAAATGTTTAAAGAAGGTTCATGATCAATGGATTTAGCATCGGTCGTCCATCCAAATCACTCCACATTTACCCTTGATCTTTCTCCTATTTACGGGTCATGCCACTCTAGGAAATTTATAAATAGACCCCTCATTCCTCTTGAAAGGGGGCCCCAAAGCCAAAGGAATTAAGAGAGATATCGGAGATCGCTCTTGCCTCCTTGCTCCTCGACCACCGGTAGAGTTTTGCCGGACCACCACTTGAGGCCAGAGTTTCGCTGGATTACCACTTGAGGCCCGAAGTTCCACTGGACCACCATTTGAGGCTCAAAGTTTTGTCGGACCAGCATATGACGCCAAAGTTATGCCGGACCACCATTTGAGGTCCAGAGTTTCGCCGAACCACCACTTTAGGCTCGGAGTTCCGCTGGACCACCACATGAGGCCCGGAGTTTCGCCGGACCACCACTTGACACCGGAGTTCCATTGGACCACCAGTTGAGGCCCGGGGTTTCTCCAGACCACCACCTGATGTCGGAGTTCCGCAGGACCATCACTTGAGGCCCGGAGTACCTCCAAACCACCACTTGAGGCCCGGAGTTTCGCCGGCACCTCCTGACGTTGGAGTTCCGCGGGACCACCATTTGAGGTCCGGAGTTCTGCCTAACCACCACTTGAGGCCGGGAGTTTCATCGGACCACCCCCGACGCCGGAGTTTCGCCGAACCACCACTTGAGGCCCCAAGGTCCGCCAGACCACCACTTGACGCCCATAGTTCCACCGGACCACAACCTGGCGCCGAACTTCTATCGAACCATTGTCGGACTACCAACAGACGCCCAAACTTCCAAGTAACATCAAACTTCCTCCTGACCACTAAGTGACGCCAGACTTTCATCTACCCATGACTTCAGTCATACGGTTGACACTTGTAATCTAATCGCCCTCGAGGGCGAATCAGCCCACTATAATAGACCCAAACACTAGTGGAATCATTTCAATTGGCAAGACCTTGTAGTTTTTCCCTTTCTAGGATTTTTCACATAAAAAATCTTTTGTTCTCTGTGTCTGAGCTGGATATCCGTACAACAATTAGACACAATATTATAATTCTATCGCCGCGTATATTCTAGCCCGCAACAAAAAGAATTTAAGAAAAAAAAAACATGCCATATTCAAGTCAACCCGAATCCAACCTGATTAATAAAAAGACTAAAACTTTGAACCCAAATCTTGGTCGCTTATTAAATGGGTTAACCCCCATGGTAGGCTCCATATCTCGCTTAAACAATGAAAAAAATAAAAATAAAGATATTTAAATCTCCGTAATGTAAATCATATTCATAAGTCTTAATTCGAATCGTCAATATGATCCCAACCATTTTCAACTATTTAAAACAAAATAAAAATAAAAAAAATAAAAATATTAAAAATAAATAAAATAAAAATAAAAACTTTGGCATTGAGGATATTTTTGCAGGAATTGGAAGAGAAATCTTCAAATTATTAAATTTCATTTCAGGTGGTCTGATAATGGTGCTAGCGGCTATGTACCAAAATTCAAAAGATTAATTGGCTTTTCGTTGGGTCCACCATATGTTAATATCAGAGTCATTTTCTATGGACAAATTATCTGAAAATTTCAGCCAATTTCCTTATTGAATGCGACAGAAATATTTTATTTTGTTCGTTTGTGCATTAGTGGCAATCAATTAGTTCATCTTCTTAATAAGCAGTTTTAAATTTATTCATCTTCTTAAGAAAAAGAGTATTGATTAATATATGTGAGAGTATTTGATTTTATGTAATAATACCAAATTTATCAATGAAATTTAGTTTGATGAATGGATTTAAAATAATCTTACTTCATCAAAATAAAAAATTATATTCATAATTAGAAAGAGCTCGAATCCGTCAAGAAAAATTTTAATTATTTCTACTGCATACTTTCTGGCTAATACGCAGCATTATGATATGTGGTTGGATATGAACTGAGGGTTTCGTGAAGTTTGTCCTTCATATGTGTATTCCATGCCACATGGGACATTTGAGCAAAACATAAGAGTGAGTTACTCCTGTTGATACGTACTTAAAAATTGCTTTGATCGAGCACGAATCTTGAGGCATATTCGAGTTGGAAACTTTCAAAATTAAATTTGGGATCATATGAATTCCAATTTCAGCAAACTCATAGTCAAACTGAACATCTCAAAGAGACGAACCAAACAACACCAAAATTGGTCCAACCCAAGCCCAAATGGGTCCGAATCGGAGGCTTGTTGTATTATTTGGAAAATAAAATGATATCCAAATATGGCATGTTTATAGTCAAATCGAGCGGCTCGGCGAGCCGAATCGAACGAGCCTAAGGTCTTTGAATTCCGACATCGTTATGGCACTTAAAAAGTTGAAAAACTCTCTATGATTGGGGAATCAATATGAGCCTTCCGATGGAGCACTCCGAACCAGCCCCGGATTTTTTCTAAATTTACGGGGTATGACATTCATGAAAATCTATAATTAGACCCCCACTCTCTACATAGGGGCCTTTGGCCAGAGATTCGAGAGAGATCTAAAGCTTCAAGAGCTCTAACACCACCTTCGCCCGGTCGTCGACCACCGTCGGACTTCAACCCGGCCATAATCGGACCACCGCCCAGCCGCCGGAATTCAGCCTAACCATCGTCAGATTGCCGTCGGACCTTCGCCCGGCCTCCGACTGCCGCCGGAATTCAGCCTGACCAACGACAGACCACCGCCAGACCTTTGCCTGACCATCGTCGGACAACCGCTCAGCCGCCGACCGCCTCCAGACCTCCGCAGAGCTGATTCGGGATACACACGGCATTCGCCCCCTCCCAATCAAGGCAAAATTGATCACAGGGGGATTCAATCCGACCTCTTTCACACAGGTTAACGTCATTAAGCTAAGGCTATGACATACAACCTCGGATAGGTCTTACATTATCGGTGGATTCTCTCAACCTCTTCCATATAGGTTAAAGTCATTGAGTAAGGCTCTGACATATAATCTTGGATAGATCTTACATCATTGGTGGATTGTCTCGACCTCTTTCATACAGGTTAAAGTCATTCGAGCAAGGCTCTAACATATAACCTCGGATAGGTTTTACATTATTGATGGATTATCTCGATCTCTTCCATACAGGTTAAAGTCATCGAATAAGGCTCTAACATACAACCTCGGATAGGTCTTACATCATTGATAGATTCTCTCGACCTCTTCCATAGAGGTTAAAGTCATCGATCAAGACTCTGACATATAATCTTAGATAGGTCATACATCTTTAGTGGATTCTCTAGACCTCTTCCATAAAGATTAATGTCATCGAGCAGCGCTATGACATAGAACCTTGAATAGGTCATATATTATTTGTGGATTCGCTCGACCTTTTTCACACAGGTTAACATCATCGAAAAGCGCTCTGCGCTCTGACATACAACCTCAGATATGTCATACATCCTTGGTGGATTCTCTCGATCACTTTCACACAGGTTAACGTTAATCTCCTACTTATAAACTATTCGAGAAGCTGGCATCGGCTCAACCACCTCACTAGTAGAAGGAACAACACCTATCATATCTAGCGGCCTACCGCCTAAAGGGGCATACATAAAGGAATAGATAGTGCTTGAAAATTAATGTTAGGAGGATAAGAAAATGAGAATAAGGGAGAAATAATATACATGTAATATCCTTTTGGTCCTTCAAAACTCACCTCCTATCACATGAGCTAAAACAACCTTTTTGTGTATTATTCAGGGCTCCCTCACCTCGAGCAGACAACATTCGCCTTATAACAGGGGAAAACTGCAGCCACCGGGTCTTGATTGCATCCGATGTCGGTATTTAAACTCTTGTCAAACAATTTTTCATCCAATGGGAGTGAACTGGAGCCTGCGTAAGAGTACCGGGCCTTGATCGTCGCCTCCGATATTTAAACTCTTGCCGGACAATTTTTCCCCAATGGGAGTGAACTGGAGTTTGAGTAATAGTACCGGGCATTGATCGCCACCTCCGGTATTTAAACTCTTGTCGGACAGTTTTTCTCCCAATGTGAGTGAATTGGAGCATGCGTAAGAGTATCGGGCCTTGATTGCCGCCTCTGATATTTAAATTCTTACCAGATAGTTTTTCCCCTAATAGGAGTTAACTGGAGCTTCTGTAAGAGTACCAGGCCTTGATCGCCGTCTCCGGTATTTAAACTATTGCCGGACAGTTTTTCCCCCAATAGGAGTGAACTGGAGCCTGCGTAAGAGTACCGGGCCTTGATCGCCGCCTTCGGTATTTAAACTCTTGCCGAATAGTTTTTCTCCCAATATGAGTGAATTGGAGCCAACATAAGAGTACCGAGTCTTGATCGCTGCATATGGTATTTAAACTCTAGCCGGACAGTTTTTCCCCTGTTGGGAGTGAACTAGAGCCTGCATAAGAGTACCAGATCTTAATTGCCACCACCAAAATTTTTTTTATTTTTGCCAGTTCAATTTCTCTTAACTTTGTAGGAGAAATTTTGGAACCGGCTAAAGAGAGGTGGTGCCTTTTCCCTAGCCTCTAAGGGGTGTATTTATAGTTCTTCAAAGGAGGTTTGGAGAGCAATTTTCTGAATTTGTTATTAATTTTTGGAATTTTTTAACGCCCAAAATTAAATAATTTCCTATTATTAAAAAAATGAAACAAGAAATAAATAAAGAGCAATTTATTTAAAAATAAAATAAATGTGCAGGAATTTAATTGTTTCCTTTCAAGGAAAAAACTCTAGATTTTTTCTTAGATTTTTTGGAATTTTTTCTAAAAAAAGTTTGAAGCTAAAAATAGTATTTTCTAATCTCAATTAAATAAATTAATTCATAATAAAATTCTGCCAATTTCGGGGCTACTGTAGCCGCCTTCTATGTAATAGTTAATACAACTATTTAAGGTAATAGTTAATCCTTTCTGCATATAATAATCAATCTATATATATTTATATATATATAATAGTTATATAATATAACTATTATATATATAACTATTAAATATACATAAGATAATCATGTCAATCAAGACATACGTAATTATGATATATATAATTATATTATATTAACTATAATTAATTACTGTAGATTCGTTTAAAATGAAATCATTTAATGTTTATCCCAGAAAGTTTGATTTGAACATTTTTTAGTCTACGAAATTATTTTTCAATATTTCGGACACAATTTTAATACTTTTGAGGCTCAAAAGAGTCTATATGATATGTTTTGAGCTATTTGAAAATCTTCCGAGTAAACTTTTTTAACATTTTTTTACTTCGATTAACGCTTTGAATACGCAGAATGCTGAAATCACAGATATATTTTTGGACTATACGATTCAACATCCAAAAATAGGGGGGCAACTGATACGTTCTCAAAAATTGTTTTGATTAAGCACGAACCTCGAGGCATATTCGAGTTGGAAACTTTCAAAATTAAATTTGGGATCATATGAATTCCAATTTCAGCAAAATTATAGTCAAACTAAACATCTCAAAGAGACGAACCAAACAACATCAAAATTGGTCCAACCCAAGCCCAAATGGATTCGAATCGGGGGCCCGAACCACATTTGGAAGAGTTAAAGTATTATTTTGGACAAAAAATGATATCTAAATATGGCATGCTTATAATCAAATCGAGCGGCTCGGCGAGCCAAATCCAACGAGCCTAAGATCTTTGAATTCTGACATCGTTAAGGCACTTAAACAGTTGAAAACTCTCTACGATTAGGGAATCAATACGAGCCATCCAATGGAGCATTTCAAACCAGCCCGGATTTTCTCTAAATTTACAGGGTGTGCCACTCATGAAAATATATAAATAGACATCCACTCTCTACATGAGGGAGGCCTTTGGTAAGAGATTGGAGAGAGCTCTTAAGCTTCAAGTACTCTAGCACCACCTTCTCCCTGCTGTCGACCACCGTCGGACTTCAACCCGGCCATCGTCGGACCACCGACCGGCCGCTGACCGCTGCCGAACCTTCCCATGACTGCCGAGCGCCGCCAGACTTCAGCCCGACCATCGTTGGATTGCCGCCTGACCTTCGCCTGGCCTCCTATCGCCGTCGGACTTCAGCCCGACCATCGTCGGACCTTTGCCCGACCATTGTCGGACTATCGCTCAGCCACCGACCGTCGCCGAACCTCCGCCCGGCTACCGCCGATCTTTGTCCCGAGGATCGTCGGACCACCGCCTAGCCGCCGGACTTCTACTCAGTAGCCGACAACCATCAAACTTCAGCCCGACCATCGTCGAACCACCGCCCGGCCGCCGATCGTTGCCGGACCTTTGCCTAGAGCTGAACTTCTTCACAAAAGCTGTCGAACTCCTGTTCGACCGTCGTCATACCTTTGACTAGCTTTCCAAATTACTGTAATTTGACCACCTCTAAATCGAGGGATGAGTCAACTATTGTAATTCACTCAAGTTTAGTGGAATCTTTTCACCTGGGCGGGCCCAGTGGTTATTCCCTCTTCGGGCTTTCCACGTAAAAAGGATCGAGTGTTTTACTTCTCTATTTCTGCTTGTGTACTAGATCTTCGTACAATGCTAAGACGTTAAACTTTATTTTTCTCTACCACCGCGAATATTCCTAGATGCAACACCTATGAGTATTGGTTCATGAGAACATGAAATAGGTTGGCTCTTCTTAATGTATTAAGAAGGGGTTTATGTACTACATTTGATGGTATTAAAGAGGGGCTTATGTAAATAGGCCTTTTTGCCTCTTTGAAAGCCAATGAGGTTGAAAACATGCAGAGAGGAAAGATGTTCATTCGAATTTGAGAGGTAATTTTTCCCAAAGGACTATTTGCAATCAATGTATGCACTAGCGTGGGTAGAAAATGTTATGACAAAATGTGAAGGTAAAATTTATAATGGTTTTGCAAGTAAGGTCTACATCAACTATAGTCATGAGTTCTTGAAGGTTTTTACTTGACGAGTGTGTATTTTCCTTGCAATTTTTTATACTTTCTCACAAAAAAAAAAAAAAAACATTTTATTACAATCTCTTATGTCAACTAATGAAGTTAAAGCAAAGTTGTTTGAAACTCCTGTGGATCAATTTGATTGGTTGGATGGGAATGTTACCTCGCATTGTGGGGATGATGAGAAGGACTTGGATGAGCTTTATAATTTGAAATGTGAGTCATATTGTTTAGAAAGTTTTTTCTCATGGTGGAAGTAAACGACATAGGTGAAAATCTAGGAAGAAGTAATTGGTGGGTTGTCTTTAGCTTTTGGGCCTCATTTTTAGGTTTTCTCTGGCTGCTCTTTTGGTGGTTTGGCTATTCGGGGAGGGAAGTATGGTGCCTCATGGTTGGTTGTTTTAGTTGCCTGCTCTGGGATCAGTTAGGCTTTTTGTTATCTTTTTTGGTCTCCTATTATATTTTGGCTTCTTTCTGTATTTTATTTTTTGTACTTCAGAAATTCAATGGATGTTGTGTATTGATTACTGTTGGTTGCTGCCTCATTGGGGGGGTAATTAGTTTGAATCTAATACTCGTAGGTTTTGCTTCAAATGTTGTATTTTAGAGGGCTTTAGATTCTTTAAGGTCGTGTATTATTGCTTTTAATTAACGTGTAGGCTCATTTTGTGAGTTTTATCTACAATAAAAAAGCATTTTATGTCAATCAATGTGGTTCTTAAGGGATTATAGTGATGTTCTTCATCGAGTCACATGTTAATTAGTCATTTATTAACATATATAGATCTATGAAGTTAATTATTCCTACTTTTATTCTCTTAAGCCACAAGTTCATGTTATGCCAAGTATTTTACACTATGATGATGCCCAACTAGATCCATTTCTTGTGAAAATATTGCGTGACAGAGATGATCAAGGCTTGTTATAAGGTGAGATTTTTCAAGCATTTTGGTGAAGGAAGAAAGTAGATGTTTTTATTGGAAGACCAATGAAAGATTTATATATTATTTTGACCAATCTTATTTGTACTGGAGTTTATTTAGTTTTTGGAACACTCATATTGGACGCCATTGTCATAAGCTTATAATCATAGAGTTATGCATAAGTTCATAGGATATAATAATAGTCATATGTAAATAGTATAAATAATCATACACATGAAGACCTCTAAAATGTAGTATGTCAGTTTAAGTGTATATAAGGCAATGCAAAGGTAGGTCATTACTATATGCTGCACCAAAGTGTCTTTGCAAATACAAAGATCATTGAAAAAATATTTATAGATCAATATTTTGTAGTATGTATCTTAGGTATATATATATAATTCGCCGCAATCCCGCCGCAAAAAAATCGTTGAAAATTTTCGTCACAAATCCGTCGTCATTTTCGACAAAAAATAATTCACCACAAAATGTTGACTTTCCTGTAGTAAGCAAGTCCGATTCGAGAATTTATTTCCCACTTCTACTTGCATTGTAAAGCACATCATTAGAAATTTTGTTCTTGCTTTATCCTTGACTTGGATCTAAAGAAGAATTTGATGTCTCATCTTATGAATAATTTTATTTCTTCTCCTTTGAAAGTAAATATTCTTGCCAAAGCAAATTCTTTTAAAGTTCCTTTTTTTAAGGAAGGAAAATTCATTAGAAAATGTAGTAATACAAGAAGAGCCCATAAACAACACAGGGAACAACCTGAAGACAAATACAATAAGCTGAAAAGGAAAACACAAAGGGAGAGCAAAAATCAAAAGATGGAGGACTCAGGCCGCCACCTGGTTGCCAGGGTTGGGCCGTCCAAGAGAGTCAAGGTTTCAACCAAGCCATGGCCATCCAAGGGGCATCATCATCGTTCGCAAAAACCAAATCAACCCCAAAAAGAGATCACCTCTTTTTGGAATTACGAGCTCTACGATTGCCACTTCGTTTAAAAAATTTCGGTCGAGAAGCCAAGTAATCCTCATAAAAATCTTCACCATCAGCTGAGGAATTGTCAGCATGTAATACACCCCAAACCACCTCACTAACCCTCGAAATATGAGTATGCAATTCATCCTTTGAAACAAGGGTTAAAGGCACTTTCAAAAGAGACTCATGAAGACTGTTAGACAAGGGATCATCGCCCTCAGAAAGAGCACAAAAATCAGCAGTAGTATTCAAAATAGTTTCAGTATCACCACCAGCATAAACCTGAACTACACCGACACCCTTAGCATCAATCTGATTCACCAAACCCACAACAGTAGGCAAATCACCCTCACAATCCATACAAACCGAAGGAGAAACAACATCCACACCCACATCGGCAGGCCCAACAAAACCAAACAAAGTGGACGGGGAACTATCCCTATTCAAAATAACCGGAGAGCCAGGCAATCGAGACTCAGGGGACAGATCACCTGAAGCCTGCACAGACACACAAAGCACCTGAGTGCCATTTAAAAAACACGGAACAGACGCCGCATCCACCACAGGATAGGAATTAACAGCAGAGCCTAAACAACCACTAGCTGAAGCACAAGCCCGAATGGCCTGATTAGAAGGTAATAAACCAGCCACAATATCCTCAGAAAGCTTCACAGTAGACCCATCGGCAATGACCTCATCAACAAAAATTACATTGTTTAACGGATTCTTTTATAGTTCCTATGAGCCTATACAGGGTTTTGGTTTATTCTCGACCTATGCTTAATGTATGTTATGCTGATGAATTACATGCTATTAATAAGTTCTTCAGATATATTTCAAGTTATGAGAATAATACTAGGGGATGGCTTGCTTCTATTCATCTTATTACTTTGTATAAGTATGGGAGACTTGTCTAGGTTAATTATATGCATCACCATGCTATTAATGCAAAGTTGTACACATTTAATATATTCGTTTGGCAAAAAGGGTGATGCAGAGAAATCAATTTCGGTGTTTTACAAGCCTTATCTCTTTCAATTCGTGACCTTATTTTGATTTTTAGTAAATAGATTATTGATGCTTATATTTACATATCTAGATAAGTTAAAGAGAGCTTTTAGCCTTTAAAATTCTTTAGACAAACAAGATGAGGGATTGTTTCTGGAGAAAATATATCCGAGATAATTTTTTTCTTGATACAAATTTCTCTTTGGAATAATATTCCAACCAAACTAAAGTGATTTTGTTTCATTTCTCTTGATGATTGTTACATTTGTTAAAAGGAAGCAAAAGGTGAAGAACAAAAGTCGAATCCGACCCAACCCGGTTCTTAAACTGGTCAACCTGAACCCGACCAGTTTTTACAAACGGGTCGGACATTTCAACCCAGACCCGACCCGGCCGGGTTGCCGGGTTGACCCGACCAGACCCGCGACCCGGTAGTTTCACGCGCGGCATGCGGGTTCAGCAGCTGCGGCAGCGCGGGCGCAGCAGCGGCGGCGGCGGCGGCGACAGGCGACAGCGCGGCACGCGGGTTCGGCACGAGCGGCTCGAGGGGAAGCGCAGGCTGCAGCACGCGGGGCGGGCGGGTTCGGCAGCGGCGGTAGCGTGGCACGCGGGGCAGACGGGCAGCGGGTAGCGCGGGCAGCACGGGCGAGGGCAGTGGCAGGAGCAGCGGGAAATTCAATTTTTTTTTAAATTAAACGGGTTGTCGGGTCAGGTTGACCCGACAACCCGCTGGGTCAACCCGACTCGACCCGTTTTATCAAACGGGTCGAATCTGCGAACCCGAACCCGACCGTTTATTAACGGGTCGGGTCAACCCAAATTTTTCGGATCGGGTTGCCGTGTCGTGTCAAATATTAACACTCCTAAACAAAAGTAGTACTAATTATAACTTTTGTTGACAAAAAATCATGCTAAGAAGTTGAGTGTTAAGGGTGATAAGGAATTTTAGAGTCCTTCCCATATGGCCATATGATAAGTAGTATCATAGTTTGTTTGGGAAGATTAAATATAATGATCTATCTCTAGAGTTTTAGCACGCAAGAATTACCCAAATCAATGCATAATTGTTTTTTTTTTATAGAATATGCAATTGCTACTTATAATGGATTATACCCCTTTTAAATAAAAAATAGTTATATTTAGTTATAAAGAATGATATGACATATCATTTTCTTGTGATATGATGATTGATAAGATATTTTTTAGAACAAGAAATTTTATTTATTTTTTTCAATCACCTTATTCACATCCATACTTGAAAATGACAGACTTCATTAAAGAATAAAATATTTCATGAAAAGTAAGATATTTTTATTTGAAAATAAATTAGATCTTAAATATAAAATATTTTGCCTAACAAATGAATATGTAAATTCTTTTAATTTCATATAAAATATCTTATTTTCAGGGGGAAACAAATATTACTAATTAAATTGATAAGGGGAGATAAGTAGTCAAATAATGCATTATTTAACTAATTAAAAAGATATATTATATAAGCTTTAAAATTACAATAATATTGAAAAATATTTATGAAGATCTGTCAAACTCCTTATGTTTACGTTTAATTTTTTACTGCTAGTTGTTGGTCGATCATCATCAAGAGTAGACACAACGTGCATCAAAATAAATTCTATGACTTTAAACTCTTTCAAAATCCACTGTTTTTAAGATTTTTGTGCCTCTATTTCAGAAATGAAGACAAAAATAGGAGATGCCTAATAGTAGCATACTAAATATGATTTCACTAGGTGGTTCAAAATCGGGTCACAGGTCGGGTTTGAATAGAATCCAAGTTAACCCGTATTTAAATGGGTCAATCCAAGCCCGACCCATTTTTTCAACCGGGTCGAATCCGGGAATCCGAACCCAACCCATTTTGAAATCAGGTCGAGTAATACCAAAATTTTTGGGTCAAGTTCGAGTCGGATTTTCGTGTCAAATATTAACACCCCTAGATCTCACCAAATAAAACTTTTTAATTGCCTAAGAATTTTATTACCAGATCATTTTTGGTAATCATTGCTTGTGCAAATAGCCTATAATTAATAACTTTTTAAAGGGTGTTTTTTTTTTAATTTGATACACGAACTTTAATGATCTAGTTAAGTTGAGTCATTTTTTTTAACTTCGTTTAAATTTGGCAACCATACATGATACATCAACAACAATGACATCAAGCCTTTAGCTCACTACGTGAGGTTGGCTACCTGAATCTTTTTTCTTCAATGTATCATATTAAGAGTCAAATTCTCATCTAAATGTAATAAAAAAAAATTATTTCTAACATTTTCTAACAAAATCTTTTAGGCCGTCTATCTCTCTTAATATAGGTGGCCGACATTTTATATGACCAAACCCTCTAAGGTGACCATACATCAAAGAAGGAAATATTTTGTCGAGAATATCCTTATTTAAATTAATTTGAATGAGTTTGTTAATTGTTAAATATTTTAAATGAATGTAATTTGAAATTAATTAAAAAAATATACATTATATCTATCACAATAAATTCATGAAAAATCACCCAATAATTAAATTTCCTCCCATCGAAGAATATCAAATACATTTAATCATGTCCTTTATAATTTTCTTTTAGACATTTATGCCGATTAATATAAACTCATATGTACATCATGTACGCAGGACTCGAATCCCAAATTTTGAATGATAGTCAAAAATCTCGCTACATTCTTTATATTTCTTGTACAACATAAGAACTAAAAATGCCACAAAATTGAATTTAAGGTCTGGTAACCTTTTTTTTTCGAATTAATCTCAATTATAGGCCAAAGATAGTCACGCAAACAAATAAATCATAATAACATATCTTCGAAATTTTTTAATAACATATTAAAAATACTGGGGCCTGTTCATTAGTTTGCACAGCTGAATTTATAAGGCTAATGGAAAAAAAAGAAGAAGAAAAGTATTGATTATGAAAAAAAAAAATCTTTTGTCACAAGAATACATGTTATTTTAACAAGCCAAGCTATTAATATAAATTATTTTCTTGACAAAATTGAACAAATAAAATCTACAATAAGATCATATGAATGTATTGTAACAGCTTGATGTAAATAATACTAAGAATTTTATGGATAAAAAACGTCAAAATTGTAAAAACTATTGATTTAGGTTTCATTTGGGACAGTTTTCTTAATACTTTTTAAAATAGTTTTTTAATAAAAAATTTCTAATATAACAAAATTTTGAACTAAAATATTGCTTTAAAAAATAGTAAGAAAACCATCCCGAATCAAGCCTTAGTTTTATTTTTTTTGAAATGAGCTTTTTATCAATCTATTTGTACAGGAGGTTGTAGGCTGGTAAATCCTGAATTCGATGGACGTCTTCCAGACGGAGTTCTCTTTCCAATTGAATCCTCGTAGCCTGTAACACCTCCTGTGAAGAATAAATAATCAAAGTATTATTAAATGAAAGGTTTGTTGAGAAAGGAATCCCGAGTAATTGAATTACATTGCAAACATAATAGAATTATTTGATTGAGGAGCTGTTTGATTGGCTAAAAAAAAGTGTAAAAGAAATATATGGTGAATATATAATATAAAAGGAATACTATAGAGTAGAGTACTTTTTTTTTATTTGGTTTAGAGTAAAAATGGCTGCAATGTAAAGTCTAAAGAAGATGGTGGGTGGCGTAGACTGATGATGGTGGCCGGCATTGTCTGAACGTGGGCGGCAATAGTCGGTGTTCTTTGACAGATGGTGGTGGGTGGTGGCTATGGCAGCCAATTCTTAGCAACGGTGGTCGTGGCGGCCGATAGTGGGTGGTGGTTGCGATAGCTAGACCGATGGTGGTGGCAGTTGTGGTTTGTAGTCGATAATGATGGTAGCCAGTAGTCAGTGGTGGTAGGGTTGATGAGCGACAGTGGGTGATGGCAACTAGCGGCGGTCAAAGGCCGATGGTAACTAGCGGTGGTCGGCGACATCACTCGGGGTAGGCAGGGGGCGGCGACAATAATAAAAAAAATATGGTGTATTTGGAACTAGTTCGAATATGAGGAATTTATAGTGTATTTGAAAATCAGACAAATAGCCACTCAGCAAAAGTAGAAATCAAAAGGCACTGGAGGGAGAGGATCGGATATACATTGAACTGTAAGTAGGAAGCACGCATAGCCAACCATTGTGCGTCCATCATCTGAAATGCTATACAGTATAATACATCAAAGGCTTCTTCATCTTCTGCTAACAAGGAAAAAGAAAAACTTTGGGCAATATGATCAGATGATTCAGATTAGCATATAAAAATAAATAAAAGCCAACTAGAACTTGAAATTCTTCCTGACCTGAGAGAATTCTTATAAAATTTGCTCCTCGAAGATTTTTTGGCTTTTCTGTGATAGGATTAAGATAGATTCCAAATGAGTAAAAGTTTAACTCATATCATTGAATTGAGAGAGAAAAGTTCAGAGATGAAAAGGTCTTCTTTTACTTTATTCTTCAAAAATTTTGAATTTAAATATATTTGATGTTTCTATTTCATTGAAGAAAAAACTCCTCTCCAAAATTACCAACTATAAACGTAACAAAATTTTGTCAAATTTTTATAATGATAATTTCTGAATAAGATGTAATACTCTGGTCGAAGCACTAGGCCATAATTGGGTTGCTCGTATTTCAACATTTCTTAAGGTTTGCCACATCATTTTCTGCTTCAATTTTATCTTAATATTTCGGATATTACCCACTCTACACATTAAAATGATATGGTATCCATCTCTACTGACCTGAATAAAGATCTAACATTTGGATCAGCATAAAAGAAATATTGATGCCAGCAACAGCAAATGGGTACTCCCATGCAGCTCGTATACCTTCTTGCTTGAACAAAATCCTTCGAAAAGAAGCCTTTGATTTGGATTTATTGCGATGTTAGATATAAAATAACAGAAGATCATAAAAATAGAATCATGTGTTTGGGCAAAATAAATACTGTATAAAATTATAAAGGTCTATATGTTATCAAAATAATTTCTTACCGGATAAGTTCTTGCAAAAAATAAAAGATTCTCAAGGGAAATAAATCCACAGCCCCTGAAATTTATTCAAAAGAAGAATGTGATCATCAAATACGCAGTTCTATAACAAAGATATTGCAAATAGTTAAAAAAAAAAAAGATATTGCAAATAGTTGTGAAAAAAAAAAAATAGTAACCAGAAATTAACTAATTTGCAGAAAGATTAGACGCCATGCTCAACATGCTCCCAAATTTTGGATGGCGAGTAGATAGAGAGGAAGGTTTTATAAGTCAAAGACAAGCTACAATACAACAGATATGTTGGACAAATATATCTATCAAAATCAAATTCTGTTTTACACAACACTCACATTCTTCAACGTTTCATGCTTTACTATATCATAACAAATATTAGTTCTCGAACTTAGATAGAATACTACTATTAGCTATAAAACATGAACATATAATTATGTGCACTACGTAAGTAAGGTTCAATATGTTCAAGAATAGTTTAGTTCTCCTTATTCATATTGTGCCATGGTTATGACTCGAGTCAGTGTGTATGTTTTATGGACTAAATTATACCATCAATAGACTAAGTCTTCCAAAGTTTTAGCATTATAAGAAAGGTAATTAGAATACTAATTGAACGCTACAAGTATATGATGTAATGCCCAAAGGAGTATTTGTAATAAAAAATATATATTTAAGAAAAATATTAGTACCCAAATATTTAATTTTCATCACAGACGTATAAAACAATTGAAAGGAACTAGAATCTATTTTTTACCTGAAGTCAGTTGATGGGTTCGCACCCTGCCACCCCATATCTTTCCATTGCTCAGAGACAAGACCTGTAAGGTTCGTCTCTGGAAAAGAAGCATTCCACAAGGCTTTGAGGGCATCCTTCAAAATAAGAAAGCAAAAAATAAGAAAATTATGACGCAGGATAGCTTGGACATTTAGGCCAATTAAAGCAGATTCATACACATAACACACATAAGACTCGAACTCAAAATCTCTTAGTTGGTAGCCTAAGCTTCTAATCAACATACCAATGTGAGCTGTATATCTCAAAACCACATAAACAAATTAGCTAGTACCCAAGCTTTCCTAAACAGTTCTTTAAAGACTAGGGAGGGCTGTAGAATGTCCTATCTTTTGTAGACTATTGGGTTCTGTAAATACTAATGGGAATTTCTTAACATTCAACATCTTTAGAAATAAAAAATGTTTATTGTATATTTATACAATGGTATGGCATCGGTGGGTTTTGTTTTATTTTTTATTTGCAACCAGATTCCAGCTGGAGACAATGGATTTGACATCCGTAGAATGCTTCAAAGAGTTCGAATTTATATGGATAGTTATTAAAATATTCGTGCTACTTAAAGAAGCAACAGGAATAGAAAATAGTTAAGTGTACAAGAAGAGGTAATGAGAGAGGGCATACATGCTAAAGAACTAGATTGGAAAGTTATAATAGAATCACAACAAATATCTACATTTGTTAAAATTGTTAATCATGAGCGTATTGTTAGCTACAACTGCTACAATATTGTAATATCAACGACTAATAATGCAATTCAAGTTTCCTTTTACTTCATCACATTAAGAATTGAAATTGAAAAATAGTAAGATTTTTATACTATTGTTAAGTTATGGAAGTCAAAATATTCTATTGTGAGTTGATGCAACATTAGAAGGATAAAAATATTTAAATGAAATATACTTGATGATCAGGCCGAGTCTCATCAAAAGGGACGTTCAATCTGTCCTTGAGCCTCTGCAGCCTTTGTTCCTGCAAGAAACCAGATGTAAGAGCATTACTCAAACGAAGAAACATAAAGAGTCTCCCTTATCCCAAACTTGGTTAAACATAAGAAAAAATCTTTCATTACAAGCAAATTACATTTTCATTGATATTCCATAAAATCAAGTTTGTAAAAAATATATATATATTTTAGGATAGTGATAGGAAACACTTGGGTTTCCAAGTGTTTCTCACCAAGATCAAGTAGATCCAAGGAAAAACTGCTGTCCACAGCAGAAAAACAGCCAAAATACAAGAAAAATCTGAGAGGAAAACGTAGGAAAACGATGCAAACACTTATATTTCGATAACGGATGAAAAGCACTTGCAAGATACAACTTTCCTTCAATTCGAGAGGAAGGAAAAACTCTCCAAAAGATCTCCGGCGAAGCCAAGAGCCCAAGACACCAAAACCTAGATCTCCAAACAATTCAAATTCCGAATCCCCTAAATCCCTCCCAAAACACCTAATTAAAGACAAAGGAATATTACAAATGACCTAAACACCCCTTAGTTCAAAATATTTCCCTCCTAATCATGCATTGAGCCCATAATGGGCTCCACCAAATTACCGCCCAGTCACTGGCTCCCGCTGGGTCTATTCCGTCGCCTGGAATAGACCCGGACCGGTCCCTCCTGGACCGGTCCAGCCGGCCCCTCCTGGGCCGGCGTAACAGATAGGTTGTCAATGAAAAACTAAAAGAAAAGAGTACATCCTAATCCATTTTGTTAATAAGGAAACATACTCCATGATTAATCATCATCATCATCATTAACTATGAATTGTCTTTCATTCACTCCTATTTAATGATACATGAGATGCTAAATCTATTTTGTTTCTTTTTTCCTGAACTAGTTATGGCCATGTACCATTGATCCAACCCTTTTCTTTCTGATCCAAGCACATTAACTTTATTTACCCAAATTATTGCTGCCTCTTTAACCCTCTTCTGTAAATGCACAGATCAACTAATTCTATTCTCCACTAGTTATTTTATCAAGTTCTAACCGTAAGGTCACTCTAATCTAGTCTTTTATCACTCCATTGTTTAGCTCTATCATAATCTATATTATATTCTCATTTATGCTATGATTGTAAGTGACTTCTTATGATCTTATTCCAAGGCATATAAAAGTAAGCGCTGAAAAACACTTCAAAAGTGCATCTAAAATATATTTTTCATCTTTTTACAGATCAGCAAGCTGCAGCCACCTGGAATGTATTACCCAAGCTTCTTACTTCAACTCACTAACAATTTACTGTATTGTTTAAAGCATATTTTTGGTTGGTGTAGCTAACTTAGCATTGTGGAAAGATGTGTAAATCAGAAACTCATTACAAAGGAATGAACTGAAGGAAATAGATAAATTAAGAAATGATGTATATTATAATTGCATGGAAAGCTTTTGATTTAAAGTTTACAATAAAATAATCTTGCAAAAATCTATGAAGCACAAGCTGATAGCATTTTGCATGTCTCTATTAAAATATCTAGAAAGGAAATCAAATGAATACGTTACATAAATGGGAAGAGAAGAAAAAACTTACAAAGTTAACCAAAACAAACTACTTGAAGATTACCTGGAGAGGGGTGAAAGGATACCCATTGGTCTTTTCATAATTACCACAACGTTTATGGCTATTTCGATAAAACAATCCTCCAAACCATGCGCGTGGTCCAACCATATCATTAGTTGTCAGTGGTAGAGTCAAGATCCTGAGTTAGCGAGGTAAAATAACATCATAATACATTATTTTTAACACAATTATTATAAATTCTAATCGCAAAAGTACATAAATCAATGACTACTCAATCTTTCTATTTCTTTCACCAATTTCTCATCCTATAAATTGAAGTTAAATATCTTCTAAACGTTGAAAAAAATTAAATAAACAAGCATATATATATATTATCTAAAATACTCTAGTAATAATATATGGCTTCAATGCCTATGTGCTTGCCAATTATGGAGAACTGATGGATATTTGTTTAAACAAGAAACAATTGAAGTTATAAGTTATAATAACATTTATTTTAAAACATGACTGCAGATTAATTTTTAATCGTATTTTTCTTATTTTATCAAAAAATTGAACAACACTTTTGATATTAAATCACAATTTTTTAAACAAATGTTATGACTGCTTTGCTGCTAAACATTTTAGGCATAACTCTTTAATGTAAAAGTGTTATTAAATAGTAATCTTAAATCACAAAAATTTTTGTCATGCTTGCATTAGAAATGAGTTTAAGAGATATCAAGCGTGACAAAAAGATTTCCTTTGACATTTTCTTAAAATATGATTAAAATTAAATAAAGCTTTTTTAAGTATCACTATAACTAAACATTTTAACACATATTAATTATGAATATTTATACTATTAATGCAAGGCACTCATGATTAGAATTTCTTAATACAATTAATATAATATATAGTGCACTTCCATGTAAAGGAAAATAAAAGATGCACAAATTACTAGCTACCAGTTAAGCCAACAACCCACATTTTGTAATTGAAAATAAACTGTTGCACTTTTTATACTCAATTGATAATGAAATGATGGTAAACATTCAATAATCTAGAAAAAAATTGGAAACAATTAAAATCAACAAGTAAACAAATTGATTTAAATAAATCAAATTTTCATGGTATAAATTTTTACCATAAGTTAGAGAACTAAACTATCCAATAATAAACTATATAAGAGAAATGGATGGGAATGAAATTTCCAAGGCAAAAAAAATCATGTCACAAAGGATGACTTTCCCCAAAATCAAGTAGTGTACTAATGCTACACTAAAATTATGCACCAAACTTGCACTTATAAGATTAAAAACTAGAAACATTAGTTGGGACTGCAAAGGAGAAGATTACCATAGTTGTCAAAAAAATTGATATATGTGAAGTTCATTGAATTAGTGGGTTCAATTCCACCCCATGCTAGCTGTAATGTACATAAAGGCCATGCTAGCTGTAAGTTCATTAAATGAGTACAGCACATGATCATGCTTACATCAGCAGCTTTTCAATGTTAGAATTATTAAATTCTAAACGTTGTTTTCACTTTCCCTGTTTTTCCAGAAAATGAGCACACACACATGCAGAAAAGGGAAGAGAGAGAGAGAGAGAGAGAGAGAGAGAGAGGGTCAGGATCTTGCATCACTGCTAGTAAATCTATTGTCAAAATGAGGGATATAGAACAAAAAAGGAAGAGTTGCTGAAATATGAACATGAAATTTCTCTTTTTAATTAAAGGAAAACTTATATATAGATGAATTATAGAGGTTGAACGTCTCATAATGTTATAGATATATCACATCAAATATGAAAAGACAAACGATCAAGTGCAACACATGATCATGCTTACATTAGCAGCTCTTCAATGTTGGAATTATAAAATTTTAAACGTTGTTTTCACTTTCCCTGTTTTTCCAGAAAATGAGCACACACATGGAGAAAAGAAGAGAGAGAGAGAGAGAGAGAGAGGAGATTCAGGATCTTGCATCACTGCTACTAAATTTATTGTCAAAATGTGGGATATAGAACAAAAAAGGAATATTTGCTGAAATATGAACATGAAAATACTAAATAAATAAACAATAACATGAAGTTTTGATAACTAGAAGTTGACGAAAATTTCTCTTTTTTATGCTAGGAGTATAACAAAGAAATAGGGGCGCAATGGAGAATTTTAATTACCACATATAGTGCCCAGAGAAACATTTAGCAGGAGATGTGGGCTATCACGCCAGTAAAGTTGAGCATCCATACAAGTGAACCTTTCCAATCTGCCACAGTTTCCACGTTGATCGAGGACCCATCATTTTCATCTACCTAGCAAGTCAGGGCACGAGAATATTAGAAAACAACGGTAAGTAGGTTGGTTGGTAGTCGAGTAGGGGGAGGTGAGCACCAGCAGTAAATGGTCTAGTTCTCATTTCCATGTTATGCCCCTGCCAAAATGAATTTCCCTATGTCAGCATCTGGCTTAAGCAGGATTTTTTTGGGGGGGAGGGGAACGGTTGGCAATAAATCACAAATATGACTTGAGCTAGTGACCTTGGAGATTTAAGCCAAGCTTCGTCTCTCAAGCTTACGATGTAAGTTAAGCTTAATTATGTTAAATATGAAATAATTAATAAATAAATAATTAGTCTGGAATCAATAATTAACTATTTATATAGAGTAACTAATGATTACATAGGGTTTTTATTAAGATAATTAAGTATGTACTAATATTAAGTTATAAAAGATAAATAATAAGAAATCAATTATTTATTCGATTTCTCATAATTAAAAAATTAGTTAAGATAATTAAGATACTTAGATAGGGGATACTGAATTAATCACTTAATTACTCATAGTAAAAAGCTAAATATGATTAATTGGTATTTAAGTATTCATATTTAATTATAAATTACAATACTATTTATATTAAGCAAGTGGGCTTAAATTAAAATACATCTAAATAATATTCTCAACTTATATTTACTTGACATCTCATGTCTTACCAACCAAACAGTTTAACTTCGCTTAAATTTTTAGCTTTACTTTAGCCTCATTCTAATACGCCCTTAGTATTAACCAACCACAAACACTTTTCAGTCAATCACGAAGCAAAGAAACTGTAAGAAAATGTGTATAGATATCTGATTTTGAGGCATAATATCTTTTTTATTCCTTAATTATTTGTTATGCCACCAAGAAAAGTAGGTGGCAGGCATAAAGGGGCATAAATTAAAGAATCTTACAGAACATAAGAAAACAGTAGGCAAAATTAGTCCTTGATCGGCTTAATTATTTAATTGATAGATTAAATTGGATGAATAAATATTTTAAGCACCAACAATCACCTTATATATCTTTGAAGCGTTGATTAGTGGGATTGGAAAAAAAAAAAACATATGAAATCCAAGGTAATTCCCTAAACTCACCAAAATAGTTTCGTTAGTCGAACAATTAAATCCTCGGAAAATTATACATAGATATAAACTTTGTAATCTCCCTCGCCAGCTTAAATTTAACTCAACGAAACCTAGCTTTGAATAACTTTTAGAAAAGTTTACAATGGCACAAAACAAAGATGTATAGTTTAATAGTATTTATCTTAATAGGAATAATTGTTGATATAAATTAACCCATAACTAGTGCAATTCTCAATGCTTTGAAAATCATTGAACCAATGAGCAAAATAATCGAAAATATTGGAGTGATCTAAATTTGAATAAAAATCAACATAACTTCATAACCTAATGAAATTCATAAGAAGTTGAGAAAATAAAAAATTTCCAGCATTCAATCAATAATTAGCACAGAATTAGGGCATTAAGAAATTAATTCAGGGTGAAAACTGAAAAGATTAGTACTTACATAGTAGACTATTTAGAATACAGCTAAAATTTGATGCTAATTTCTTAACATTTCTAGAGTATCATACGCATAATAAAATCTTGATTAATTTAAAAGCTTCTAGAATATTTGTAATAAATAAAGAAGACACTAGAGCAATATTACTAGAAGGATCTATGATATTTGTAATAAATAAAAAAGACTCAAGAATTATAATGTTATGGAAGTCTCTAGATTTAGTTTTCATACTTATAAATATGTAATGTCATGATGTTGTAAGCTAAACTGAAAACTACACAAAAAATTTAATAATAAAATTCTTCTATGCTCCCATCCAAAATTCTCCCAAAATTCTCTATAAACCATTGCTTACCCATCTAGGTTTCTTCCAACATTCGATATTAGAGCCTCACTTGATCACTCATTGGGCACTGTAGAAATATTGTCTAAAATCCAATGAACACTCCAACCGATCTACTATCCTAATTCCAATCTTTAATGGAGAAAACTATGATTTTTGGTCCATCAAAATGAAAACATGTTTTCACTCCAAAAATTTGTGGAAGATCATTGAAGAAGGATTCAATACTCCACAAGATTCGACGACTCTTTCGGCAAATCAAAAGAAGACGCTTGAAGAGAATAAACAAAAGGACTCTCAAGCATTATTTACTTTACAACAAGCAATGATAGATGACATCTTTTTATGAATCATGGGCTTAATGACTGTTAAACAAGCATGAGATATATAGGAGTTTCAAGGAATGAGAAAGGTATGCGCCATCAAGCAACATAATCTAAAATGAGTTTTGGGAATATTAAAATGAATGATAATAAGACCGCAAAAGATTATTATTCTAGAATAAAAGAAATTGTTAACCAAATGAGAGCCTATGGACCTGCAATTTCTGATAAGGAAATAGTTGAAAAAATATTAATTTCTTGTATATTAAAATATGATACGATAATTTACAAAATTGAAGAATAAAAGGATATAGAAGCCTTATCACCAATGGAATTAATGGGCTCTCTTTAAGCACATGAAAAAAGATTGAATAGGCGGAATGAGATCTATAGAAAATGGATCTCAATCTAAAACAAATACACGGTCTCATAAATCAATATAAGTTGGGAGAAATTCACAAGCAATTACTAAAGATAAAAACAATCAAAGAAAATGTGACTAGTATTCTCCATGTGACATTTGCAAAAAAAAAGTCACTTAAAGAAGGATCGTTGGTTTAAAGGAAAACCACAATGCTAAAACTATAAAAAAATTGGACATATAAAAAGTGCTCGTTGCTTGAAGAAAAACCATCAGGCTAATTTTTTAAAAGAGAAAAATGATGATAAAAGTCGCTTCTATACTTGTCAATTTGCATTAGAAGAGAAGAAAGAAACTTGGTATCATGATAGTGGTTGTAGTAACCACATGATGAAAAATGAGATTATATTTTGTAGTCTTGATAAAATTAAGGCAAAGATCAAAATTGCAAATGATGACTTTATGGAGGCAAAAGGAAAAGGCACCATTGCCATTGACACAAAAACAACAGGCACAAGCAAAGCACTTGACCAAAGGGGGAAGAGCTACATCAATGATGTACTTTGATTCTAAACATTGATCAAAATCTAGTAGCATGGGCCAAATGATGGAGAAAGGATATTCTTCATACTTTGAGAGAGATATTTGTACAAATGTATAACAAGCAAGATAAATCCCTTGAAATAACAAAGATCAAAATGAAAGAGAACGAGTATTTTCCTATCCAGTGGAGATATACAAATGAAGTGACAATGAAAGCACAAATGAAAGAGTCATTTTTCTGATACAAATGGCTAGGACATTTCAATTTTCATGGGTTGAAGATTCTCCACCAGAAGAATATGATAAAAAATTTCCCAATAATAAAGGAGATCAATGGTGCTGACGAAGGATGCTTGCTCAGTAAACAACATCGACAACCATTTTTATCAGGAAAAGCATGGAGAGCTAAGGAGTCACAAGAGCTTATTCATGCAGAAGTTTGTGGGCTGATGCATACTCTTTCACTTGAGCAAAACAGGTACTTCATTCTTTTCATTGATGACTACACGAGAATGACGTGAGTTTACTTAATGCGCGAAAGATTTCAAGTATTTGAGATTTTTAAAAAATTCAAAACTTATGTTGAAAAGCAAAGAGGCTACCACTTGAAGACACTAAGAAGGGATAGAGGAAACTAATATATCTCAAATTTGTTCTACTAGTTTTGAGAAGAATAAGGTGTGGAGCGACAACTCCTAATTGGTTATACACTAGAGCAAAATGAAGTATCTAAAAGAAAGAATAGGACTGTGATGGAAACTACTAGAGCTATGATGATGTATAAAGGTCCTACAAAATGCTTATGTGCTGAGACCGTATATATTGCATTATTTCTGTAATAGCCTGGGTTTTAATCGAGACAAATAAAAATTTTCAAGAGTTAATATAAGTCGAAATTACAAACCGTCTTCGACATAACATAGATATTGAGTAATTTAATTACACCAATTTTTTTATAATTTTTGGGCACTAGTGCGAATCCTTAAGAAATTGTTACCTATCAGTTAATGTGAGAATTTTGGGACCGTCATGTGTCTGTTTTGCAAACTGATTTCAAATAATTTTTTTTAATAAAATGAGCTATTTTATGGATATTTTTCTATAATTTGAAGTTCCAAAAAAATTTATATGAATTTTATATTAAAATTTGAATAAATTATAATTATATTTATACAATAATAACATTTTATTATAAATATCATAAAGCATTTACTTATTTCTTAAATCCCATTTCCCTTTAATAAAATTGACTAATAGAGAGCATTTCGGGAATATTAGAGAGAAAATATAGGGGAGAGAAAATAGAACTTAGGATTTGAAGGCCGTAGAGTGATTTTCGCCCCTATGTCCTATTAGAAAATTTGCTCATCTCATTGTATGGAATCATCATCCTATTTCTGATTTCAATAATTTGATATTTTAGGCTTTTATGATCAAATTTGTATTTTTGTTATAAAAAAATGAGAATAAATTTGTATTGATAAAACTTTCATCGCGTAATTTTTTAAATATTATAGAGATTGAGATTATGAATATTTTGAGTACTTATTAAAGATTTTTAGCTGGGTGATTTTGAAAAAGCAGCAATTTTTATTAATTTGAAAATTTATTTTGATAACAAAAAATAATATTTTTATTCAATTATAGCTTCAGAATATCGTTATATATGATTTGTAATAATTTGATTAATTTATGTTCAATAGAGTTTTTTATTGCCTACTGTTAGAATATT
The DNA here is from genome assembly GCA_022539455.1 of Dendrobium nobile. NCBI lineage: Eukaryota > Viridiplantae > Streptophyta > Magnoliopsida > Asparagales > Orchidaceae > Dendrobium > Dendrobium nobile. Next base: position 30,741,716 of record CM039732.1, on the reverse strand, counting down.
TTAGCACTTTTTAAATTAAGCTTAATTATACTTTATTTACTGCAATGCATTGAAAATGAGTATGAATATGTGGTTGAGTAATAGTTGATCGCTATTACTATTATAGTATTGCGATAATAATGAAGAGGGGAGGGGGGGGGGGGGCAAGTAAAGACTGATTATTTACTAACATTGGCTAGAAATTGATTGACTTGTATAGTATAGCGGGCCAATGGATTTTTCTTAAAATATATGGTTTGGTATTATCCTCGACTGATTCATGTGATACACTGATTGAAAGCTATAAGGAGATGATTACTGTGTTGACGGGTAAAGAGTGACGACTTTGCTTATTGAGCCAACAGTTTACTAATGCTAATATAATACTAAAAAAATACTGCTTAAACCATGGCTTCTTGCTTGTTTAGTGTGACCACTAAAATGCATGTAACATATTTATTATTACTATATGTCTTTATTGATACTGTATTGATTTATTATCGCTGAACGTCTTTACTGTTAATGTATTAATTTACTGCTCCTACCATTGGAATGTTATTGTTACCGATATAGACATCGATATTATTTGATACTACTGATTCAGTGTACTGATACTGAGTTTGTGACATATTTAACACGTAATATACTGATTTTATACTTATACAGAATACCTAGATAATATGTGTACACTCTTATATGATTTTACTATATTGATATGATTTCGACAGTCTTTATCAATGCCTTGATTTTACTGCTTTATACGACTATTTTCCTGAATGATAGTACCGATATGATGTCTACTTTATCGATTTGATATTCATACTAGTTTATTGATTTTTTGGTTTTCCCACAATATTATTTTATCGGCTTCCTTACCATACTATTTTACTGCTTTACAGAGTTTGTTGCTAATGCATATAAGTTTTATTGTTTCTGCACTGATTCAATGATCATATGAATGCTACTGCGATGATTTGATTGTTGATATGCATATTGCTCATTTATCGTACTTTGAGTTCAGTTGTAAGTTTTAGTGACCTATTAGGATTTTTAACTCATTATATGTGATTAAATAATTTCAGGTCAGGACAATGGAGCATAAATGTGAGACTGATCAGGATTCCTAAGAGTTTATTCTTTTTTGTTTTAGTTTTTCTTTTATAATCATGATAAAGTAGTTGTGATATAACTGTATAGATCCTGAGTAGTATATATGATTTTTTGGAGCAATGATTATATATATATAAATATAATTTTAAAATTTATTTTTACTATTTATTACTCACAACAACAACAACAACATCATCAAGCCTTTATCCCACTACGTGGGATTGGCTACATGAATCCTTTTTCTCCATTGTGTCCTATTAAAGGTCAAATTCTTGTTTAAATCTAATAAAAAAAGGTCATTCATAATATTTTCTAACTAGGTCTTTTTAGGTCTGCCTCTACCTTTCTTAGCCATAAGTCAAATCTAATACCTCTACTCTCCTAACCGGGTCATTGAAAGGCCGCCGTTTTATGTGACCAAACAATCTAAGACAACTCTCTCTAATCTTATCTTCTACTGAAGCTACTCCAACATTTTCATGTACATGCTCATTTCGTATCCTATCTCTAAGGATAAAGCCACTCATCCACCTGAGCATCCTCATCTCTGCCACACTTAACTTAATATTATGCTTCTCTTTTAATGGCCAACATTCAGCACCATAAAGCATTGCAGGCCTCACTACCATCTTATAGTTTGAGGGGTACTTTTCTATCACACAACAAGCCCGATGCATTCCTCCACTTCAACCATCCAACTTGAATTCTGCTGACAATATCCCCATCTAATTCACCATCACTCTGAACAATAGATCCAAGATATGTAAAATGTGTACTCTTATTAATGACTTGATCGCCCAAAGTCACAATCCCCTCATTAGGTCTATTACTACTAAAATTACACTCCATACATTTCGTTTTAGATCTACTCAAGTGAAAACCTTTAGTCTCTAATGTTGACCTCCATAATTCAAGTTTACTTTCAACTCCCTCTCTAGTCTTATCAACAAGAAGAATATCGTCAGCAAAAAGCATACACCAAGGTACATCCTATTACTATTTATTACTGATAGATGAAATTAGATAGCCTGATTGTTGACAAATAAAAGATAAAAGAATAATTTTTACAAATTAGATTTTGGGCATTACACTATCATCAAATAGATGTCCAACTAAAACAATGAAAGACAAGACACTAGTTGAAGCTTGGAGTGGAAGGAAGCCATCTACAAAGCATCTTAGAGTCTTTGAATATATTTGTTATGTCCATATTTCATAACAAAAGAGAAGTTAGATGAAAAATCAAATAAATGAATTTTCTTAGGTTATAATATTAAATCTAAAGGATATTGAATCTATAACTTAAGAACAAAGAAACTTATCATTAGCCGAGATGTGAAATTCGACCAAGATGCTACATATAATTGGAAGACAGAGGAAGTTGAAAGAAAAAGTATCAACCTGTTAGTATTAACAGATCAACTAGTTGAAGAAATCAATGATTCAACTAGATCGCGAAGTCAAGTGCTAAATTCACCAAGGTGCTGCTAAGAGGATCCTTAGATATTTGGAAGGAACAAAAGACTATGACATCTTGTATGAATCTACTCTCAGCTCAATTGTACTGGATGATATGAACAGTACATTAGGATATGCATTCATATTAGGCTCTAGAATATTTTCTTATGGATCAAAGAAGCAAGAAATAGTCGCACAATCATCAACTGAAGATGAATATATTGCAGCAGCAATAACTACGAGTCATGTTATATAGCTAAAACACATATTTGAAGACATGAGTCAACTACAAGAAAAAGCTATGGAAATCTATTGCGATAGCAAATCAGCTATTCTAGTGACAAAAAAACTTGTATTTCATGGTAGAACCAAACACATTGGCATCAAATATCACTTCATCAGAGAAACTGAGAGCATGCGAGAGATTAAACTCAAGCATTGCAAGAATGAAGAACAATTAGCAGACATATTCACAAAAGCATTACCAAGAGAAAAGTTTGAGCAACTGCACGACATGATTGGAGTTATCAAAATTCACATCGACAAGTGATAAAATTTGATGCACATTTCTCAACATTTCTAAAATATTCAAAAAAAAAAATCTTCGCTAATATAGAAGATTCTAAAATATTCGTAATAAATAAAGAAAACTCTATAATTGTTATGTTATAGAAGTCTCTAGATTTAGCTTTCATACTTATAAATAGATAATGTTATGATATTGTATGCCAAGATGAAAACTACTCAACAAAAGTTTAGTAATAAAATCCTTCTATTCTCCCATCCAAAATTCTCCATAGCCCATTGCTTACCTATCTACATTTTTTCCAAAATATTTCCAATAAACACTATGCCTAATAAAAAAATTATCATAAGTTTATAAATTGTTAAGAGTATTATTGCCTGATAAAAAATCATAATTAATTCATCCTACCTCATATTAATCCAATACACTAACGTAATAGATAACTGTATAGACTCTTATTTAGCCATTTTCCATCCAAATAAAAATTGAATTAATCCCACTAATAAATCAAGCTGCATTAAAAATACTGTAAGAGATCTCTTTAAAACTACATGAATCGATCCGATCCTAGGCTAAACAAGACCTTAGTTGGAAGTTAACTAAGGATTCAATCAGAATAAAGCACCTGATTCACAGTTAATTCAACCATTCCATCTGAACCTAGTTCATCACAACTGTTGTCATAATTTAACTAGAACGAATGGATCTGAAAAAAAAAAGAAATTTCACTAGAAAAAAAACAACAAAACCTGCAATTAGAGACGGTACGGCTCCTGAAGATGCCACAGAAACGACGAGGCCGGAAGCGTCCAAACTCGACTTCCCTTGCCCTATGAACAATTCTTCGATACAATCAAATCAGAAGCAGAAGGTGAATAGAATCGAGGACAGGGAAATGAATAGGGCTGCGGATGAATCAAGATTTATGGGGCAATTTGAGAGGAAGAAAGAAGCCGATAGCGTAACCTAGCCAACCGCCAATCCGTAGGGTTCGTCCTGGCGTCCCTGTCCAGCTTTTTCTTTTAACTATTTCCATTATAGAACTCGCTGTCCACAAAATAAACGAATCCCGATCACCATGAGTGAGCTGCGGAGAGAGACGAAGAGAAAGGGCGGGAGAGCGTCACGCTCCACCGATCGAACTGCCCAATAAACTGCCGAAATGTCGGAACAGCGGGACTGATAATAACTGTATTTTTTTTTTTGTTAAGAGATATGAATGAAAAATAATTGGCTCAAACAACTTAGCCTATTTATTCACTGCATAGTTTTATTTTATTTTATTTTTTTACATTTGAGATGAATAAAATTTAAGTTCAAGATGAATTTTTTATGACGAGTTTTAAATTATTAAATAAATAATTTAATTAGAAATTTATAAAAATTAATTTTTTTCTTAGAATTTTGAGGGAACATTTTTATTACTTTATAAAATAATTTTGTAGCATAAATAATTTTTGTTAAAAAAAATTGTGTTAAAAAATTATTTTAAGAAGCAATAATAAAGTCATTCCAAATGAAGTCGTAAATTTTATTTGGGATAGCTTTCTTAATAAATTTTAAAATTGATGTAAAAAAGTATTTTTTAAACTGTTGTTGAAATCAATTTTCAAGTAAACTTTTTTTTTGAAAGTAATAAAATAATAATATTTAAATAGAAATTATAATTGATATTTGAAAAGAAAAACAATAAGAAAGCTTTCTCAAGGAAGCTTTAATTTTTTAACACAAAATTTTGAACTAATAATATGAGATGCAAAAGCTTGTATATGGATTTTTTGTTCAATATTTTAAAAATGCATAAATTTTTATTATTTCAATATATCTTAGAGCTAATTAATTAATTTTTTTCCCTTTTTTAAAGATTATTAATTTTAGATATTCAGAGATTTTAAATAAAGTGCTGTGCGCACTTATATCAAATAATCTAATGAATTTAAAATTTATCAGAATAAAAATTTTAATCGAAATATTTGACATATTTTTTTTCCTTCAACTAAAACATGAGGCCATGGCGTCTATTCCGAATATTTTCCAAATTTCTTTTTTTTTTAATATGGATTTTTTTTTAATGAAAAGTGAATGTGGATTCCTGATTAGAAAGGAAAAGTTATGCTCAAATAATTAATGCTTATAAATATTTAATCTGGTAAATTAAATTAATTCATTTACAAAATATACTTGAAATATCTTTTGTGTAATTTTTATTAAATGTAGCATTATGTATAATTTTAGTCTTTCTAGGGTGGTTGTGAATTTTAGGAAGATAAAACATTTTGTTGTTCTATTGAACAATGATTCATATTATGCTCTTATATATACTAGCTCATGGTTTTAGAGGGGTAAAAAAATGATCAGATCTAAACTTGTCACGAAAATCCAAGTTAAAGTGTACTAGCTTTGATATATCATAAAAAACTTATCTTGATCGGTTACGAATCTCGAGGCAAAATTGAGTTGAAAGTTTCCAAAATTATATGTAGGACCATCCAAACTCTGATTTTAGCAAACTTTATAGTCGAACTGAACGTCTCGAAAAGACAAACCAAACGACACCAAAATCAATCAAATTCGAGCTCAAATGAGCCCATATCAAGAGTCCAAAGTGTATTTAGAGGTTTCAAAGCATAATTTGAATTACCAAATGTATTGTAAACATGACATGCTTATAGTTGATTCAAGTGGCTCAACGAGACAAATCCAACAAGTTCAAGATCACCAAAATTTGATATCATTAAAACATTCAAATGACCAATAAACAATCCATGATCAATGAGATCAATATCAGTCGTCCATTCGAACCACTCTCTTATTGACCTTGATCCTCCCCATATTTACCAACCACACCACTCTAAAAAAATTATAAATTGGCTCCCATTTCCTTTCATGAAGGGGGGCAGAAAAAAGGAGGAAGTGAAGAGTTTGAGAGCTGACTTGTAAAAGACCATTGCGCCCGGGTTCTCCTTGACCACCGCTGGGCTTCCGCTTATTCGTCGACCAACCCCGGACTTCGGCCCATTTGTCGACCACCATCGGACTTCCGCCCCGTTCGTTGACCACCGCCTTACTTTCGCCTGTCCGTCGATTACCGCCAAATTTTCACCCATTTTTCGACAAGCATCGGAGTTTTTACTGACCACCGCTGACCTTCCGCCTATTCGTCGACCATTGCTAAACTTGCTCCCATTCTTCGACCACTACCGAATTTTCACCTTTTCGTCGACCACCGTTGGAGTTCTTCTTGACCTCCATCGAACCTTCGCTTGTTCATCAACCACTGACAGACCTCCACTCGTTCGTTGACCATGGCCGAAGTTCTTCAGCCCTTTCATAGCCCACAGCCAGAGTTCTTCCTGGCCAACGTCGAACCTCCGTTCGTCGACTAGCGCCATAGATCTTTCGCCTATTCATCGAACACCACCGGACTTCTGCCCATTTTCCAACCATCGCCGAAGTTCTTTCTCTTATTCATCAACCATCGTCAGACTTCTGCCCGTTCGTCGACCATTGCCAAAGTTATTTTTCATGTTCGTCATCCACCACTGGACTTCGTCAACCACCGCCAAAGTTCTTTTGCCTATTTGTCAACCATTGCCGGACTTCTACTCGTTCGTCGACCACCGCCAAAGTTCTTTAGCATGTTTGTTAATCACCGCTGGAGTGCTTCCTAACCACTGCTAACTATGATCCTTCCGACCAAACGAACACGTTAACAATGATGCTTCCTATTTCCATCATGTAACACACTCTATATAATGTATATTTGTAACATCAAGCCAAGACCTTCCCTCCAACGAAGGGCCTCATTTGTAATCAACTACAAATACTAGTGTATTCATTCAAACTGTGCTAAGCCCCATGAGTTTTCCTCTTTTTAGGGTTTTCCACATAAAAATCTTGGTGTCTCTTATGAATGCTACACCCTATCTCTTATCTGATTGCATGCTATATCTTCGTACAAAACTAAGGCGTTAAACTTATATTTCTCTATCGCTACGATTATTCCAGGACGTAACAAGAAGATAAAACATTTTGTTGTTCTATTGACCAATGATTCATATTATGCTCTTATATATACTAAGGTCATGGTTTCTACGGATGTAAAAAATGATCCGATCTAAATACAAAAATTTAAGTTCAAGTTGACTAGTTCATTTAATAAATGGGTTTGATTCGAATCAACAAGCGATCTTTATTTTGACCCGAAAATGACATGTTATATTTTTAATTCTTTTGTTTCTTGGTATAATCTTATTATTTTTTTATCAATTTATTTGACTATATAGTTGATAAGTTGTAATTTTTTAAATTAAAATGGATTATCAGGTCATGTTCAGATCATTTTGGTTACCAACATGTCAACTTCAGTTCCATCATTTTGAACCGTTTATTAATTAAATGGGTTGGTTTTGGATCGACTTAATTAATCCGGAGCAGAACCGAACCTGTTAACTCATTTTGACGCCCACAATTTTATTCCCTCCTGAGAAGGTCTTCTCATTTAATTTTGATTCAAATAAATTTTACAATTGTTAAATTTATTTTGAAATACATACAATATATAAAAACAAATTAAAATTTATATCATATTTATCTGAAAATAAATTTAATAATTTTAAAAATCATCTTGACTAAAAATTTTGATCAAAATATTCTAAGAGCTTTTTCATCTTCTTTGTAACCATTTTTTAGTCATTTTAATTTTGAATTTTTTTTAGATAATTAAAATTAAGCCATTATTGTTTGTTCATTTTTTATTGCGGTCATCTATTTTAAATATATCACTTTCAGCAATAAGTCAATAATAATTATAGAATGACATTGTTTAATTTTTAAATTGGTAAATGATATGTGACCAAAAAAACGTTTTAATTGAGCGCGAATTTTGAAGCATATTCCAGTTGCCATTTTTAAAGTTAAATTCGAGACAATTTCAGCAAACTTATAGTTAAATTGAATGTATTAGTGAGACTAATCCACAATATGATCCCAAATGGGCTCAAATTAGGGGACCGAAGCATATTTGGAAGCTTTAGTATATTATTGAATTGTCCAAATGACATCGAAATAAAGCATGCTTATGGCCCAATCGAGCAGCTCGACGAGATAAATCTTGCAAGCCTAAGATCGCTTAATTCTGACATCTTTAAGGCCCTTAAACGCTGAACAAATACTTCATAATCAGGGAATCAATATGGATCGTTTGATGGGCAACTTTAAATTTATTCTAGATCTTCTCAATATTTTAAGGAGAATGTCACTCTCAAAAATCTATAAATAAACTCTCTTCACACATGAGGGGAGGTCTTAGACCTTTGGAAGGTTGGACCTTAGGCTAGAGAACAAGAATGCTATGAGGCTTGAAGAATCACGAAGTTCCAGCCCCGCGACACCACCACCTACAAACTCGGGCCACCAAGGCATCGTTGTTGGACCTTTGCCCAACCATCATCATCGAACCTCCATATGGCGGCCATCACCAGGCCTTCATCTAACAAATGTGTCATGCCAACTACAGTCCCTTTGACCTCTATCATCTGATTACAGTCCTTCCGACAACCATCGTCCAACTACAGTACCTCAATCACTTGCCGATCGACTAAAATCCCTCAAACCTATGTCGCACAAATACAATCCCTACAAACTAAATAAACATACCAAAACTATCTTGAGAACGTCTCTCATGACATTGGATTCATCCACCCTCATTCATGTTAATACAACAAAATCATCCATTACCGACGGAATTTCCGGCGAACTATTTTCTGGAGGATTTTCCGACAACTTTCAGACGGATAAAGATGAAATATTTCTGACAGATTTTTAGAAAGATTTTCCAATAGATTTCTGGCAGCTTTTCGACGGATTTATTTCATGCAAGTTTTCTGGCAAATTTTCCGACAGATTTTAATAATTTCTGAAAAAGATTATATATTTGTAAATTCATTAATTAATAATTTTATAGTCTATTTTAATTCATTATTAATTTAATAAATGTAATATAACTTTAAATAATCAAAATTTAGTTGTTAAAGTAATAATTTATTTAATTATTTATTTATAACTTTAATTTATTATTGTATTAATAACTTTAATATTAATATTAATAGTTTTAAATTAGTATTCTAATAATAACTTTAATATTAATAATATTATTAATAACCTTAACTTGTTTATAAATAAATTTAACTTATTTTTTTATTAACAAATTTATTATTAATATTAATAATCTATTTTAATTATTTAGTATTTTAATTTTTGTTAAAATATTTTTATGGATTAGTATATTTAAATATAAAATGGTTAGTACTTTAATATTTTTTACATCACAAGAGGTCCTCTGTTCGATTCTCCGCGTGGACAAATAGGGGTGCTGTGCGCGAGCTGGCAGGGGCAATGTGTGCGGTGCTCGTGCTGGCTGGGGCGGGAATTAAATTTTTAAAATCATTTTTTACTTTTTCTAGTGGAGTTTTTCTACTGGACAACCGCCGGAAAACTTTTCTAGCCGGCAAAATAATTCCATCAGAAAAAAAATTTGGCTATGTTTTTTTTGGCAAAAAAGTTTTCTGACGCTTGATTTACTGTCGAAATCATTTTCTCCGGGAATTCGCTGAAAAATTTTAAAATACGCCGGAAATATGCGTTTTTTCTGTAGTGTGTAAAAGTTCTATATATATATATATATATATATATATGCTATATTGAACTAACTTCTTTGCCCAGGAAAGGCATGATTTGTAATCAACAATAAAGACTAATAAAAAAAAAACAATAAACACTAGTGGATTAATACATTTCAATTGGGCTAGACCCCATGATTTTTTTTCCTTTTTTCGGATTTTCTATATAAAAATCTTGTTGTTTGTTATGACTCTTACACCTCTTTCTCTCTCTTATTTGTCTGTGTGCTAAATCTTCGTATAAAACTTGGATGCTAAACTCTATATCTCTCTATCACCGCAAATATTCCAAGATGCAACAGTAAATATTCTATTATAATTATTAAAAAGAGAATCTCATTTTATAAATCTAAAAATATAATATTTGTTATTACTACAAAATGATAAGTGCAAAAATATTATTCAGCAAGTGGAAACAATCAAATTAGATTTTTATCAAAAAATTTTTTTTTTTACTTTTGTTTTTCATATAATACCAGTAATACAAGTTCTCCTTAAAAAAAAAAAAAAAGTTCTCCTAAATAGTTCAAACTATTTTATCAAAAGCAAATTCTCATTATATTTTCATTAGGAGTAAAAAGACAAACAAAACATAGAGGACCCTCTTGTAATTCGCTGTTGCCGTCTGAGCTTTTGTGGTTTGTTTGCTTATACCTCCCTCAGCTAATTATGCTACATCAATATACCTTAGTCTCTTATACATTTTTCAAGCAAGCTAGCTGTACATTAGCTTTAACAAACAGCACAAGCTAATTTATTTTTATTAAGCATCAGATGCGCAATTACATGAACAAGTCTCCAATAAAGATGAAATACATAGCTTCCATGTTGAAAAGACCACTAGATTTTTACTACAGAAAGAAGAGCAAACCGCGAAGGACTAATTATGTGGAGTTGCAATCAGGAACAAATCGCTCTTCCGAGTCAACGACAAGCCTGAAACCTCCTTCATCTCCAACTCTTTCGGATTCTGCCCTCCTGGTAGTTTCCAATCAAAGTGGTAGAGTAAATTTGCGAGTACATTTTGCATGCTTGACATGGCATAATTTATTCCAGGGCAAACCCTTCGCCCTCCTCCGAAGGGAATGTACTGATAATTAGTTCCCATAAACTCGAATTGATTATTTTCAAATCTCTCAGGCAGAAATCTCTCCGCATCGTCCCAACCATTTTGTTCTCTCATGATGGCCCATACGTTGATCACCATTCTGCTTCCGGCAGGTATTGTGTAGCCTCCTAGTTCAACTGTTTCAGTACTGTGCCTGGGAACTAGGAAGGGAGCAGGAGTTCTTAGTCGAAGGGTTTCTTTGATTACCATATTTAAATAAGGAAGATTGTTAATATCATCCTCCTCAATCTTTGCTCTTCCATTCATGGCTCTTCTCACTTCTAATTGTGCCTTACGCATTACTTCAGGGTGTCTGATGAGTTCAGCCATGGCCCAGTCCATAGTTGCTGCTGTGGTCTCTGTTCCTCCCAAAAATAAATCCTGCCATTAAAAACAAAACTTTGCTCAATTTGACTCAAAAGAAGACAAGTTGACTCGAATGTGTACAAATTGAATTTGCGTAGCAAAAGCAAACGTGTGTGGACTGTGGAGGCTTCTTCTAGCATTTAAAACAATCATTATTAGCTATATATATCTTTAAAAAAATATAAGCAAATATATATATTTATCCAATAAGATAAATATCACTAGATTTTGCTTCAAGATCAAATAAATATACTTACTAATATAACACCTTTGACGCTATCCATGGTTATGGGTACATCGTTGTCACCAGCTTTATGCAATCTTAGTAAAATATCAACAATATCCTCTTCCTTCGTCGCGCCATCTTCATTGGCATTCTTTCTCTCATGTTCCTGAAATATTTCATTCAATATAACGTCCAAAACTCGGTGCACTCTATCCAGCTTAGATTTCAGGCCACTAATGTCACCAAGAAAGTTCAACGAGGGAAATAAATCTGCCAAGTTAAATCCTGATAAGTACTTAAACGTCTCTTTAATCGTGGAAAGAAACCTCTCTTGATGGGCAAACTCCTTTCCAAAAGCTGCACGAGTGATAGTGGTGTTTGCGACGGCAAATAACATTTCTGTAACGTTGACAGGCGATCCATCAGCCAAACGGATCTTCTCCACAAGATTATGACCTTCTTCTTGCATGATGGACTTCAGAAACTTAACCCGCTTGTTGCTGAACAGTTCGACTGTGCATATTTTACGCAGTTGAGACCAATGCTTGCCGTAGGAGGCAAAGACTAAGTCGGAGTTGTAGAGGATGATCTTCCGAGAGAGAAACTGAGGGCGAGCAGCGAAGTTGACGTCGTGGGTTTTCATGGATTCAGCTGCGAGTTGGGGTGATGTGATGACCATGAGGTCGACTTCACCGAGCTTGAGGTGGAATAGAGGTCCGTATTTCTTTGCTAGGCTTCTCATTCTGAGGTGCGGATGGTCACC
>CM039732.1:30654768-30729400 GCA_022539455.1 Dendrobium nobile | reverse complement strand
CATAAGGTGATGCATGCTTCCGATGATGGGGAGCTTCCATGGGCCGGGAGGGAGTTTATAATTACCGCTGGTGTTTTTAGGGAACAGAAGCTTTGTTATTAAGAAGATTAAGAGGATAAAGGTGGTGAGAGGATATAGGATGGAGAACAGTGAAGTTTCCATGTTTGTTGATGGAAGCATTAAGCTTAGGTTTTGGTGGAGTGATTTGTTTCAAGTGCAGGGATGTATATATATAAGCATTGTGCATAGATTTTAGTGGAGTGATTTATTTCAAGTGCATGTATAAATATATCTCTTATTGTTAATTTTAAAATAAACTTAATAAATTTAAAATTCTTGCTTTATCTTATATATATATATATATATATATATATATATATATTATATATAATATATATAATATATATATATATATATATATATATATGTCTTCTCTTATTAATATATTCTTGTAATTGGAGATTTCAATTTGTTTAAAGGTGTCTATTTTAAGTCATTTGATTGAAGTTTTCTTCTCAATAATTTGAATTGGTCAAAAATCCATATTATTTATTTATTTATTTGGAGAAATTTGTTGAAATGTTATTTTAAACAAAAATTTTTTATACTACGAGAAATCTCTTGTATTTACTCATGATAGCTCATTAAATTTCAAATTATTCAAAACTGATTTAATCAACTCCAACACAAAATTTGATTTTAAATTTAGTTCGAATCATATGTTCGAATCGAATTTTAAGCATTGATTGGTTTTTAAACTCCTACGAGGCAATTTCTTTCTTTTTACGAAAGAGAGTTGAAACTTGTGTCAAAATATATACTTTTCTCCTACCTCAAAGTGGGATATATATATATATATATATATATATATATATATATATATATATATATATATATTTATAATTTTTTTCGATTATTTTAAAAAAGTGAAATTGGATTTTTTGTCTTCTTTGAAAAAAATTAAATAAAAAGGTCTTACCTTATGGGTGTTAGCCATACCTCACTGGGTGATTGGGTCAAGCTAAGGGCCTTTGACCATCGTCGCCCAACCACACACCTTCAACCTCCATCGTTTTACTATGGCCCTCTGATCTCCATTACTCAATTATGATTCTTTGAACATTGTCATTTAGCTACTAAGACACATATAAACTTCATTACTTGTCCTCGCCAATAATGCGAGCACACATTATCACTTATAAGATCAATGCATGTTGTTGATATATATCAACTCAAATTTCCAACATCAACACTAGAATTTATACTAGATTTCTTGACCTGATATTCTCTTCTCATCACGACAGGGGCGGAACTAGCCTTTCATCTTAGGGGGGGCAAAATTTTCTTATTAATAGACAAATATTAAAAAAAAAAAAAACAAAATGAAGATATATTCAAAGTGAAATCTTCTATTCCTATGATAGATAAATTAACAACATTACAATTTATCAATCTATTTTGCATTTTTTGATAATAATGGATTATATCGTCATTGGGAACCAAATCAAACACATCTTTTTCAATGTAAGGCACAAGGCAATCGTTGAGCCAATCATCACCCATCCTACTACGCAATCGATGTTTGATATTTTCATGGGCGAAAAGCTCTCTCCTCGTAGCAGTTGCAACTGGTAAAGTTTAATGCTAAAGTAATAAGTCTGTAAACTAAATGAACACGTCATTCTTCTTGAACTTAACATCTGCTTTGCAAGATCAGCAATGTTCTTAGATAGGAGAACTCTTCACTGGTTCGCATATCAATAATGTACGTTGATAATTGACTTTTAAGAGCAACAACCTCAATTATAGAAAAATCATTTGGATATAACTCTGCTAGACATATTAATTTCCTCTCATCATAAGCACAAAATGAATCACTTGGGTTTAAGCATGCCACATAAAGAAGTAACTCAGTACTTGATTTAGAAAAGCGATTATTTAGCTCTTGAAGTTGCATGTCCACTACAGTATAAAATAGATCAACACGGTAATGATGTAGATTTGTTTATCTTCACCTCTTTTCACTGATCGACGACGAGTTTTGTATGTTTCATTCATGTTTGGAATAACAACTTTCAACAAACACCTACCTTCTTCTTAGTAAAGTATTCCATCCATTCTCCCTTAGTAGTTGCAGTCGTTGTTTAGAAATTTGAACCAATTTCATTGCATTTTCAATCTTGATCTTTCTCTGCAATGAAATTTATTACCAAAGAAGAGTTACATTAATAAAAAAATTTTGAGACACTGTAACAATACAACAAGTATACCGCTATTTCCAAAACATGGCTAATGCTATGCATCGAAACCTAACAAGTACAAAACACAATCTCATAGAAAAACCTAAATATCAATTTGCTGATAACATTCTCATGTAGAACCGCAACATTCCAAAGTATAAAACCGCTACAGCTATGTTATATTTCATAGTCATATTTATGACTATTTCTATGAAGGCCAACTAACCACAGTACCACACACCATTAGCCACAAAGCAACAAAGTAATCAGTGATAAACATACCAATTTTTCCCTTGAGACGGCTTGAGTTAACAGGGTATTCAAGTACGAGAAGTTTACTATTATCTTTAATGAAGCAGCCATGCAAGATCAAGATTCAAGAATTATTTTAAAGCTTAATTTTATTACCTAATCTTCACTTTGACGGCTAATTTCCTCGGCGAGTTCCAATGATCCATCCCTTGCTGCAAAATCGAACAGGTTCTAATCCCTGCTGCAAAATCGAAGAGCAAATGTGGTTGTAAGGTCCAATCAATAAGAAAAAACAAATCGGTTAACAACCAAAGAAACGAAGAAGAGGGGGAAAGATTGGAAGAACAACGAAGAAACGAAGAAGTATCTGAGGACTTATCAAAGCACCTTAGAATGATGAAAATGATGTCCTCTTCAGTCGTCCTTCCCCGATTCGAATGTCAAGAAGACAGAACGAAAAATCAGGTAGAGGACAGCGACTCTTCCCGTTCTGGTTCAGGTTGAACATGCTATGCTTTTGCGGAACATAAAAAAAAAAATAAAATTTATCATAAAAAAAAAAAAAAACAAAAAAAAAAAAAAACCAAAAAAAAAAAAAAAAAAAAAAAAAAAAAAAAAAACAACCCAAACAACACCCAAACAAAAAAAAAAAAAACCAAAAAAAAACCACAACAAAACAAACAAAACACACAAACACAACCCACCCCCCCCCCCCCCCCCCCCCCCCACAAAAAAAAAAATACCCCCCCCCCCCCCCCCCCCCCCACACCCCCCCCCCAACCCCCCCCCCCCCCCCCCCCCCCCCCCAACAACCCCCCCCCCCCCCCCCCCCCCCCCCCCCCCCCCCCCAACCCCCCACCACCCATTATTGCGAAAAATGAAATATTAGGGCAAGTTTTAACATATTTGGGGGCAAATTACTTAACAACCCTTACTCTTAAGGGAATTTTACATTTTTTGAGGGGGGGCAATTGCCCCCCCCTGCTACTACAGTAGTTCCGCCTCTGCATCACGACCAGTCAAACAAGTAAATGATCACTTAAAGCTAGCTCCTATGCCATGAGACTCTTCCAATTTCAACCATATAATACGTTCTTTATATTGAATCAATGTCTTCCCTTGTGGAAGAGCCACTACAGGAAAGACAACAATTTGTGGCGGAAAAAATTTTCTCTGAAATAGTGGCAAATTTGGTACCAAAATTTTTGTTGTTTATTTTGCGACGGAGTTGCAATGGATTTGCGTGGATAATCCGCTCAATTTACGTTGGAATTGACGTCACAAATCTATCATAAATCCGCCGCAAATCCATCACAAACCCTTCTATCTAAAATGACATCCTCATTGTTTCTTTCATCTGTTCTCATTCTGTAATATTGGCATGCCCGCGACGACCCCTGTTCCATCATCTCCTTCGATTACGTTCCTTCAATTCGCTCACCCAGCCTTCTCCAAATTTTCTTTATTGTTGTTCTTCTTTGGCTCCTCTGTCGTCATTGTCTGACTCGATGATGTTCCCTTCCTGTTAGATCGGAAGTTGGACATTTTGATCAGAAGAAATGATGGGAGCTTACTCACTGTGAAGGTAGCTTTCTCCCTTTCGCTCGCTTTTTCAACCAAATCCCATAAATCAGCCCTAAATCTTGCATCCAAACAGCCTCTTCACATCTGATTGGCTTTGAAGGTAATCTTCCTTCAATTTCATTTCAAGTCTATTGTTCATATTTTAGGGTTAATTAGAAGATGCGTGGAGATTGTTCATAATTTAAGGCTTTTTGTGTGATAGAAAATTTTCGCTCAAACTTTAGGAAAAATTCTATAAGATGTGGTGAAACCTGCAATGCTTCATGTTGCAGAATCTTGGCCATTAAAAGAGAAGCATAATATTAAGTTAAGTGTTGTATAGATGAGGAAGCTTAGGTGGATGAGTGGTTTTAATCTTAGAGTCTATTGTTCATGACAATGGTGTAAGGGATGGAGATATTATTAGTATAATTCAAGTTGGATGGTTGAAGTGGAGGAATGCATCGGGCTCAAAGTTAAGGGAAAGTTCTATAAGATGATAATGAGACCTGTAATGCTTTATGGTGTAGAATGTTAGCCATTAAAAGAGAAGCATAATATTAAGTTAAGTGTTGTAGAGATGAGGATGCTTAGATGGATGAGTGGCTTTACTCTTAGAGTTTATTGTTCATGGTGATGATGTAATTGATGGAGATATTATTAGCAAAATTCATGTTAGATGGTTGAAATTGAGGAATGCATCAGACTTGTTGTGTGATAGATAAGTTCCCCTTGAATTTAAGGAAAAAATCTAAAAAATGGTGGTGAGACCTTAATGCTTTATTATGGTGTAGAATGTTGGCCATTAAAAGAGAAGCATATTATTAAGCTAAGTATTGCAGAGATGAGGATGCCTAGGTGAATGTGTGGCTTTACTCTTTGAGACAACATACATATGTTGACATCATTTTTGTATGAGGTTATTAGGACCCATTCAGACTCTTGCTTATTGATCTGATGGTTGAAAACCATCCAATTGTAAAATATCTATAGCTTAATAAAATTTAATTAAGTCTTCAATTAATCTTAAGTCCAAACTTAATCTAGATTTCAATCAATCTCCAATTCAATCCTCAATCAATATTTAATCCAACCTTCAATCAAGCTTCAATCATATTCAATCATCATAATCATTCATTTAATTGTGATTCATGTGGATACTTCAAATTCAATTAATTAAACCCAAAGCCTAATTCAAACCAAGAATTCCAAGCTAAAATACAGGGTAACGGCCGGGCTTATGTCCCAAAACCCTTTATGGATGATTTTTCAATCACCTCAAAATTGAGCCAAATGACCTCTGATTCAGACTATAAATTTCAATATAAATCCCATACCCACTATAAATTCTCCAAATTATAGAATCCGACACTCCAAACTCTTAAGTCAAACTTGCTGCAAACTTCAAAATACATACATCATCTGCCACTAGAACCTTCACCTTTTGTCCCAACCTTTAATCTCACCATCCCTCATAGACCACTATACACAAAAATCTAATATATCGAACCACCTCTTTTTAACTTCTCTGTTTGACTCTTAGTTTACTAGGGGTCAAAATGACTAAATTGTCTTCTAAGGGCAAATTTAGACTTTTCCTGAAACCTCAACATGGCTCAATCATATCAAACATTAAAACCTAGATCTACTAATGTATTATAAGCATCATTTGGAATGCATTAGATCCAAACCTAGCCCTTGGTTTGAAATTGTTAACCAAGACAACCATGGTTGTCTAAACCCCCCTTTAACCATTCAAACATACATTTGAAATTAGATGACCTTCTCATTACTACGAGGACATGCACTCGTAGGAGATTTAAATACCCCAGATTGATTTTTAAAACTCAATTAATTCTCTTTGGGAAAATTAAAATCAATAACGATCATTATCATCATATTCGAATAATTGCTAAGCGATGATATTTTCTTGCCTTGGGTAGATATGTCATTCTTTGTCATGACATCGAATATGAAATTAGTGATAGCATATCCTGATCATCGTAGTTAATATTTGATTTACCATTATTTTGACCATTCGGGGTCATATATAGTTCTTTCCTGAATTTGGCTATGATATTCGAGATAGAATATATAATTCTAAATTTGAACCTATCTAGGAATCTTATTTTCCCCTCTCGAGGTGGTATATTATTTCTAATAGATGCTCGATTTTAGAATTAAAATTCAAAAGTCTATTTCAAATTTCCCAAAGAAACTTAATTCCGATTTGATTTGCAACCTTTCCAAAGCAAAGCAAATCTCTTTTTTTAAAACACAACAAACAACAAAATTAGCATATACTTGAAATATTTGGAGTAGCTCCAATAGGAGATAATATTATAGAGAGCCACCTTAGATGATTTGGGTCACATAAAATGACGACCATCAAATGACTCGTTTAGGAAACTAGATGTATTAGTGTGTTGCACTAATTCACTCACACTCTTCTATTGTCTAATATATAATGGTTGTGTGTGATGGAGGCGCACAACTATCCATGCAAACTCCTAAAATCATCATTATTATATATATTATTTATTTTTTAAAAATTAATATAAATCTAGTTATTTGATTGTAGGAATTTATAGTCCAAATGTGTTATGGATATTCGAAAGCATAGAAGTTAGATTTATAGCTTACTATTGCCTAGACGCAAGACATTAGCAAATGAATTTCTAAATGAAGTGAATTATTTCATTCAGGCAGGCAATAAATTACCTCCATTATATCAGAAGATAGGTTTTATTGTCCATATTCCAAACACAAAAATTAAGGCTACCTCACAATAGATGTAATTACTATTGATCTATATCGTAGATGATTCATGCCAGAATATTGGTATTGAAGTTCACATGATAAGTGCATGACTCATTTCGACTCTTAGTGTGGCAAATTTACAAGTTCCAACATAATTGAGGAAGATATAGTTAAGATATTTGAGGATTCAATTTATGATGTAATAGGGTCATAATTTCAATAATATATAGAATAATTCTTGAATAAGAAGATATAAAACTTCTATGATTTGTTGAACATTACATAACAACTAATTTGGAATGGATGCACTACTCATTGAAAGTTATTTGCAGTTGTGAAGATGTTAACCGTAAAGATAGAATATAATATACTCAGAGAATTCTTTAATCAATTCATTAGCCTACTTATGGATACTAACCTAGCAGATAATATAATTTCAACAGATTTATACCAGACTAAAAAATTGGTTTCCAAATTTGGTTTGACAACTATAAAAATAGATTATTATGTTAACGGATGTATGTTGTATTACGGGGATAATTTGTTAGAGATTATATGTCATCAATTTAACTTGTGAAGATTTAAACCAAATTCTGATAAATAAAAAAAGCAGAAGGATGTGCAGTTAGTCGATTGCTTTACTTACTCGTCATTCATAAATTATAATTTTTATATGTATCTATGAGATCTGCTGCACATATGAGATGGCATAAGGAACACAACTCACAAATAGATGTTTTGATATATCCGTTAGAAGTAGAAGCATAGAAACACTTTGACCGTACAAATCCTACCATCGTTGCAGAACTAAGGAATATAAGATTGGATTTATGTGCATGCAAATGATTTTACTCTATTTATCTAATCTTTCTCAATTTACTCAGGTTGGCCTGTGATACTCACCCCCTATAATCTTCCTTTAGAGCTATGTATGAGTACATCCTATATGTTTATGATACTTTTCATTCCATGCCCACACAATCCAAAGGCAAAGAATGATGTGTATGCTTTATGGATGGAGCATTGTAGGCAAATTAGCTTGCCCATATTGCATGAAAAATACTAAATCATTCACTTTGAACCATGGAGGCAAAAATACTCATAAGCACCAATAGTACCAACATCAGGTGAATGAGAGAGCTAGAAGGGCATATATAAGTATATAAAAATATAATTATACTTACAGAAATATTATATAAGTGATGATTATACGATAATTAATCTTATATTATATTTTGTAGGATAAGTATACAAGACTTCGAGAGAGCCAAGCTGCAGCAGGTGATGGTTCCTCTAGGGGGTCTACATATGTTTCTAACTACCGCACTTGGTTGTAAGAGTTAGGTGGAATGTAGAAGAGATAGATTTATGGATTATTCTAGCAAGCCTATGCATACGAGGGAGAATCATCTTATGCTACCGGCTACTCCATAAGCACTTAGGAGAGTTTATATAGCTAACATGTGACTAACTTGACAACGGAGTTAGAAAATATCTAAAAAAACAAATGGACATGAACATAAAGATACTGACGAGCTTAATGTTAAGATAGTTGCTATTTGCATGTTTTACATTTTTGCAACTTGTATAGTTTTGATGATTCCAAATATTATTGTTCAAATGTGTAGTTATCTCCTAACAAATTTGGAAGATTTGTATTTGCTCTTGTGTGTACTAACATTTCAGAAAAATCGAACTCCAGACTACGAAGACTCAAATCAAATTCAGCATGTAATACTTTGTGAATTTGAAGCTTGTAATTTTCTTTGAAATAAACTTGAAAGGGAGTGATTGTAATTGAGTGAATAAAAATATACACACACATAAGGAGACATATAAAAAATTTATGTGATCGTACGGGACGATATCAGTTCGTACGGGACGATCAGACAGTTATCTCCTATTAAGATCCATGGAACGAATAGGAACTGGTCAGAAAAATTTTCTAAGTCCTATTCGTTCAGGACGAAATTAAAAATCGTCCGGGACGATTTGTTCTCTGTAAGATTTTTGACCAGACGAAATTAAATATCGTCCAGGACGATCTGGTCTCTGTAAGATTTTCGTCCAGACGAAATTAAATTATCGTACATGACGATTTGCTCTTTGTAAGATTTTCGTCCAGACGAAATTAAATATTGTCCAGGACGATCTGGTCTCTGTAAGAATTTCGTCCGGACGAACCAATTTTCGTCCAGACGATACAACCGACTTAGGACGATTTTTTTGCAGTTTTTGGAACCGACCTTGTAATAACCGTTCGTACCGGGCGAACTTGGTTCGTACGGGACGATCAGCTTGTACGAAAACATTTCGTACATATATACAAGAGTTCGTTCAAGGCTTTTAAGTAATATCGTTCCAGGACGATCCACTGCGTACAGAATTGAAAACTTGAAGTTTTTGGACGGTTTTTCTTGTCTTTTATAAATAGTTCAAATTAGACTGCCACCAATCTTTTTGTCATTGATCTTCGTGCCTATTGAGAGAAAAGTCAAGAAGAGAGTTATGAGAGAGCATTCAAGGAGGATTCCTACCACTGGAGTGTGAGACTTCACTTGGTGTTTAAAAGTAAGATCTCTACTTGTGAATTTGGATTACTCACTCTTTTCTTTCTCTTCTAGATTTCTTGATGGAAGATCTGTCCAGAGAAAATCTGGTTCGCTGCGACACTTGGAGAGTGTGAACAGGCCGAAGGGTTCGCTTGCCTACACTTGGAGGTGATGAACAGTCGAAGGGTCTTTGCCCACACTAGGGAGATGGGAGAAGGACGGAAGGATTCTCTGCCCACACTAGGAGAGTGTGAAAGGACGAAATGTTCTCTGCCAACACTGGGGACTGTGTAGAAGGACGACGGTTCTCTGCCGCACCGGGTAGTGGTGAAAAGAGTGTTTGTAAAGGCTTCTCCGCCTTGCTGTTGGGTGCAAAAGGAGAGTCACTATTGGTATTAGTGCACATACTCAGAGAGTGGCTCTAGGGAGTGGTGTAGGTCTGGTTTAGACCGAACCACTATAAAATCTTGTGTCATTTACTTTATGTTTTTTATTTTCCGCATTTTTCTTTTGTTTAAAAACTCTGTGGTTGAAAAATGTTTCTATAAAAACTTAATAAAAAATTTCATTTCGGTTCAACAAATTTTCAAAGAGGGTTTAAATTTTTAAAATATCAATTCACCCCCCCTCTTGGTAGCCTTGAGACATTTATTTAGGTCTAACAACCTATTCACTAGACTCAACACTTAAGAGATTGAGAGAGCAAATTGTTGGAAATAAACCTGCGCCGCCTACTTCGGCTGAGCATGAAAGCGAGGACACATATTTCGCCTAGAGTATCTGTAAAATTTTTTGATGCATTTTATTTTTTTTGATGTACTATAAGAACAATTGAAACTTTAATAGTGTTATAACAATTGTAGAAATTTCAAGGAATGAGGTTGTTTATTTGAGTTATTGGAATGTTAGTGTATGATTATTAGTGCTTTTTATTATTGCATTTAATTATTGCTTTTAAACTGTTTGGATTCATACTGTTGAAAAACTCAATAACAGATAGCTGTAGTTTTTTATTTATGTTACAGGTTTTTGACGGATTTGCGACTGAATTTTCATTACAAACCTTCATACGACAATTTAGTATTGTTGTTTACGACGGAAACATCAGTCATAAATGGTGACAGATTCGCGATGAATTTTCCGTAGTAATTTGCAGTGGAGATTCCGTCGCACATTCGCCACAAAATATTTGCTCGTAAATACTTTTGCGATGCAGGTTTTAACGATGGATTCAACTCCGTCACAAATCTGCCGCAAAGCAAGATTTGTGACAGATATCTTTTATTTTGAGGCATATTATTTCGCCACAAAAGGATGAATTTCGTATAGTGAACGTCATTTGTAATAGAAAATAATTGTTAGTAGAATCATTTAAAGTAGGCTATATCTCATAACTTTTCATTTCCTTGGTCATAATTCGAACCAACAGACAAGTGGAATTTCAACAAAAAATGTATTCCATCGAAAAATCAGCCAGAGTGATCCTTTATTTCCTCCTGATGACTCCTGTCTCCCATTTCACACGAATATGCCCATGCCCCAAATCTCCATTTTCGCCCTCTCAGCCTTGGTGTCTATGCATGTTGGAAGCACTTTTTAATCGATTTTATTATTTTCTTCAAGGAACTAAGGTAAATGCTCATCTCTTTCAGTATCTTTAATCAATTTAAGATCGAGCCAAAGAAAAATATTGTCCAATTCTTGAAAAAAAAGATAATATTTTATAATATTTATGGCATCTTTTGAAAATATTACTTTCCTCACAAAAATTTTAAGATCATATTTATAAAAAGCTACCACAACCTCAAATAGACCCAAGTATTCAAATTATGTTCAAATGTTTTTTTTTTAGAAATTATATTCAAATTGATTTTTGAATGAGAGTTGAACCAAAATTTGAATTAACTTCCAATAAGTAGGGGTGTAACCGAGTCAAGCCGACTAGCGAGCCGGCTCGAGCTCGACTCGTTAATCAGGCTCGACGAGTCAAACTTACCGAACACTATTTCGAGCTTGACGGCTTATCAAGCGCAAGTTGGAACAACACACCGCTCGATTCTCAAGCTTGTCGAGCGGCTCACGAATGGTGGCGGAGTTTCGTCGGGAGGAAATCGCGAGCAAATGTTCCGCTGGCAGGAAATTGCGGGCATAAGTTTTGCAGGCGGGAATTTATGCGGGCAGGAAATCACAGGCAGGAAGTTTCGAGGACAAGTCGAGCTACTAAAATACTTGAGTAAATGTACAACTAATGTCAAGTACAATGACCCTAACAAAGCTACACTTACCCTTAATGAGAAAAGAGTTACCTACCTAAATGTGCATAAAGGAGTTCATCACTAAGTTTCGACTGATGTTAAAAACTTAGATCATAGGAATTCTAAAATAATAACATAAACCTGTACAATATTTTGACTTCATAGACACATTAATGTAAACCGGATAGAATTACCTCATAATTAATCAAGAATTTATCATTACCAAGATAGTACACTCAAAATTAGACTAACTCGAATATTCTACCTATAAATTTTAATTTATGCAAAGTCTAGATCAAAATAATTTGAGAAATAAAATTTACTTTACATATCTTTAACTTACGAGAAATACATACCAAATAGGAGAAAGAAAATGATGTTTCCCTCATGATGGTGGTATAATTTTTCCTAGAACTACAATAAGGAACAATAAAAAACGATGAGAAGATAGCAAAATGATCTAAATGCAAATGAGAAATGAAAGGATTTCAAGTAGAAAAAGTTAAGCAAGACATTCTTGTGCCAAAGTTCAAAGTAGAAACCGTAGGGAGGGATGTGGTTTACTATGTATTATATGCAGGTTGATAGAGGGAGAAGTGAAGCATTAGTGCCGTTAAACAACTTGCAACAGCTTGTATTAAAATGCTGGTTACCCAAAAGTAAACATATGAAAGGTCAAGGTTATGATGATTACTATGACTGGGTGTTGCAAACGAAAGAGAAGAGGAGGAGAAGGTGTTGTACTTGTGCTTGGGAGAAATAAGCGAAGTATACTTTAAATCTCTAACATCAACACTTATATCCTGCATGGATATAGTGTGACGAAGGTGATGACAAAGTCAAGGTTCGATTATGGTTGGTTATGGTTTTTCCTTAGATAGAATTCATTACAAAGTAAATATTATGAAACATCAAATTTTGTTTGTCAAAATACAATCTATATCTATATTACTATATGTATATTACAAAATAAATGGTTCTTATATAATTTTTATTTGCCCGAGAACACTTTGTGCTTACTTTTTTTGGATGGATCCTTTCTCTTGAAAAAAAAATGCTTGGAGCTCCTGGTCCTATTTGTCTTAACAGTGTGTCCCGTGTCTTCAATATTACATAATGATGTGAAATTTTACTTTAGGTTGTATATTAAAATTGTCCTTGCAATTTCATTAACATGTATTGTATATTTGACTGTCTTACACTTATGAGTTGAATATCTTATTCTTTAGAATAAATATCTTGTAAATTAGTTAGTAATAATAATACATATACTTCTCCTGACAGAATTCGATCAAGAGTCCTAACCATTTTTTTCCTTCTCTCTCACTTTTAAAACTTTTTTATGTTCATCAGTCTATAGATCTACGAAAATGAACAATAATCAATAGTGCTAATCTTGCCTTTTTGTTTGTTTTTTTTTTAAATACTTGTAGTGCGTCATTTGTTCAAGTAACTGCAGAAGGAACTCATGGGATAAAGTAATGTCTTCTACTTAAACAAATGCCCTTTGTTTGGTATTTTGGAATATATTGCTTGAACATCTAACATGTGATGGTAAGAATTTTGCTTGCAGGATACACTCCTCAATATAACATGAGATGGTATGTTCAAAGGATGCTAGGAACATGAAACTCTGTCACATATGCTATTTTTCACTTTAGTTATGTTGTGTGGGATCCGAAAAATTCCTAATTTTAGGATGTGTAATCCCGGGGGAATTTTCAGAAGGCAGATTGGGTTTGTAGATAAGACACTACCCAGAGATTTCGCCCTCATTTCGTGAGGACTTTTTTGATCTGAGTTCTGGTTTCCTATAGGCGCAAGCCCCTATAGTTAATTACCCCTCCTGATAACAAGAGAGAACTTTCGATTAAGGCTAGTCGTAAAAGAGGTCGAATAGGTTATAAACATATCGTATAATAGCAATAATTTTAGGGTTTAAATCTTAGATTTGAATTTTGAAATTTAGATTTTAGAATTTATCACCATAAACTTAAAACTGGTGGTGGGGGGAATGAAGACGAGCCCGATCAAGATCCCATGGTTCCGTCGTCCCGGGCTGTCATGATCCCTGGTCTACTTAGTCAGAGGAGGTAGTCGACCCAACCTGACACAAGGTACCTTGTCGGCAGCCATGGGTTGCTTCGTCCAAGAATATCTTGTAGACCTGGGTTGGTATTTGTCTAAGGGGATATATCTAAATCCACCTTAGCTAACAGAGGGCTTTATGCCTATTGGATATACCCTATGATCCATCGCTCAAGGGTTTGACGCCTTTAGGGAACATACGGGCTTTGGCCGTGATCGTAATATAATGGTGCCATTTTGCGGGAGAACCACCTGATCAGAGGGCACGTGCCACGTCCCTGTTGGCAAGAGACTGTTTGAGGATGAATCAAAGTGATACACCCAAAACGCATTCACTCTTTGTGATCTGAGGTTAATTTAAAATTTACCACCCCCAAAAAATGGTTGTGAGAGATAGATGATTTTTAGTTTTAAGTTTTCAGATGATAGATTTTATTTTAAGAATTTGGGCTTTTGTTTGATTTGAGATTTCAGATTTGAGATTTGACCCCTCCGGTTGAGATTTTCTGTCAACACGGCCATCATCGGGGTGAGTTCTGAGGTCCCTTATTTTCATAGGAATTTGGGATGTATTTTATTATTCAAGTCGTGTCGACTCCAGTCCACTCGAGGAGGAGGATGGAACTTGAATATTTGGCCCGCGCAGTATTCTCGAATCGTTGGATTTGAGATTTAGAAGTGACGATTGGAACACATGCGGGTATGTAGCATTTGACCCTGCGCAGCATTCTCGGACAATGGTGTTTGTAACTTTAATGCCCTGACCGGAGCACATGCAGGGGTATTTTAGTTTAATGGATCACATTTAATACATAATGGGCATTTTAAAATATTTAAATATGATCCATTTGCGAGAATAATTTTATTTAGGAAATGTCCAAAATTTCATTTAAGAGCCTACGAACGCCTTCTGTCCGCTTGTACACAGGTTGAGGATCCAGTGGCGTTTAAAAGTAATGTTTTGATGCTTCTTGCAAATGAGTTGTAGTACTTTCATATTTATCCACCTACAACATGTTGAATATATAATGAGCCTCCTTCACTGGCTCGTAGGCTTTTATGGTCATTGTAATTATTCAACATTTTGTTCGTACAAGATATTTTATGTATATGACAGGTCTCCTTTATACGATGTGACGTATGCATTGCAACTTCTTAGATTTATTGCATGTCAAATTCTTTTATCTGTAGGGGATTGTTGTATAAATCGGGAGCCTTCTATACCAAGTCGTAGGAGCTTTTACAATACTTCTAAGTTTGCTACATAAAGTAATTTTTGTTTGCAACAAAATTTACAAACTTGCTTGGAGTTGCATAGAATTGATTATGCGTATGCATCATTCACTTCAAACTCATTAAATGCATCAAATTATTATGCTTGTAGCACATTGATTCTTTTCACTTTTAAGAGATCTATTACACTAAAGCATATCCATCACTGTTTCTTGCAGCGTCCTCCAAAGTTGCACTCATCATTAATTTTTTTAAGTGATTATATATTTATTTTAAATCAATAAAAATAGTTGAGTGTAATTATGGTTCAAGTTCAAATTTGAGCCCAAGTCCAACATTATTCGTTCAAATCTTAAAAAAAAATGATTTTATATTTGAATTTTGAAATTTCAAATTAATCAAATTAAATTGCTCAATTGAATGTTCTCCAATTTGTTCAAGTCCAGTATTTTTGAGGAAAATCCGGCAGCCTCCCGGCGTCTCCTCCCCACCGAGGGAGAAATCGGGACGGCACTGCCGTAATTCTTCCCGCCCGGATCAAAGATCGACGGCGCGAGGTCTTCAAAAGTTTAAAACCATCATACCCGGATCAAAGATCGACGGCGTATGGTCTTCAAAATTTAAAATCATCATACCCGGATCAAAGATCGACGGCGTATGGTCTTCGACACCTGTTGAAAATCATTACATTTTTCTCCATCTCTATCTCTCTCTTTATTATTATATTTTTTTTATTTCATTATATATATATATATATATATATATATATATATATATATATATATATATAATTCTTATATCATATACCTTATATAATATATATATATATATCTTATATAATATATATTATATATTACATATAACAGGGAGAGGGATCGGGGACAGGAGCAAATCGAAGGAAGCCCGATCGGGCTAGGTCACGCACGGCAAGGGCTCGGGCACGGTCGGAGGCGGCGGCGTCCTCGGCAGTCGGCGGCGACGGCAGCGGTGGCCGGAGGTAGGGAGGTCCGGCGTCGGCGGTGGAGCAGCAGGCGGATCGGGTCGGTGAAGAAGGATGAGAGGTGGCTGGAGTTCGGTGGAAGCAGAGAACTCGCGGGATCGGCGTCGGAGCAAAGAGGTAAGTCGCAAACCTTTCTCTTTTTCTCTGGGCGTGAGTGTGCGTATCTCGTCCGAACGAGAGGGAGCGTTGTTTTATTTCGTGAGTGAGGCGGTGGGTAAGTCGGCAACGGAGCGGTTGTGTCGTTTGGGTTTGTCGGTAGAGAGCGATTTGTCTGATTTGGCGTGTAGCAGTTACAGTCAACAAATGCCCCCCAACAAATATGATATGCGCTCTATAGCAGATCATGTTTGTTGTAAACTGGTTGACCCTATAGATCTCTAAAACTAAATTTTAGATGTCATATAGAGAGTCTTTTAGATATCCCTGATTTATCTTCCCGATTTGTCAGGAATTAACATTTCTTCTACCCTAGCTTTTTGCTTTCATGGGCTTGATGAAGAATCTATATTTGTGACCTAAATCCTTTAGAATGATATTAGGTCGATGGCAAATAGTCATCTATCCAAGGCTTTTTGCATGACGGACTTTGATGATGACAATATTCCCTTTGTTCGGCCTATGGCTTTGTAAGAACTGTGGGATGACTTCTTCAGTCCTAAGCTTTGTGCTTTCACGGACATGTTGAAGAAAAGAAGCTCCTTCGATCTTAGCTTTGTGCTTGACAGATTTATTGAAGGATAATGTTTCCAAATTTGATAGGAGTTTTTTATTGTGGCTTGGTGCCTTTGAGTTGATTGAGATTTTTCTGAATTTTGCCTCAACCCATTTATTAGTTGAGAAAATCTTTTGAATTTGAACTGCTTTGATTTGCTATATTAGACAAATATCAAACTTGATAGTATTTGTTATCGGGCTAACTAAACATGCGCTTTCCTACTACGGCCTCTTATAACGGCTTGTTGAGTAAGTAAAGCTATCAGTGGCTCGGCCACATATAGGCTTGTTGAGACTGATATTATATCTGTTTGAGCACTGTACTTGTACTATAACAGTTCATACTTATCGAATTTGATTTGTTGAAGTTGTAGATCAAAATTTCTTCTCAATCTGAACTTCGAGATTTTGGCAAAATTTTTGCGATGATTGTATATTTGCCTGCTTGAAGGC
This sequence comes from Dendrobium nobile, assembly GCA_022539455.1. Classification (NCBI taxonomy): domain Eukaryota; kingdom Viridiplantae; phylum Streptophyta; class Magnoliopsida; order Asparagales; family Orchidaceae; genus Dendrobium; species Dendrobium nobile. The sequence goes on along the minus strand of CM039732.1, from coordinate 30,712,290 downwards.
ACCAGCTTCTGCCCCATATTTATGCTGTGATAGTTTTATGAATAATTTTAAATATTTATTTGGAGTTCGATGATAACCCAAATAAATATTTAAAATGCCCCCTGCCTTGAAGGAAAATTTCATCCGTCATCAGATTTTTGGCATTTTTAAACTTAAAAATGCCCCCTGTCTTGTGGGAGAATTTCTAAGACATCTTAGAAATATTTTCTTTATTTATAAGAGAATAATCTTCAGCTTATTTTTCTTAAGAATGATACTTCTTCAAGTATCTCCCATTAATCGGGGGCATAGGTCGTCGACCTTCTAAATCAATAAGTTGATATGCTCCACCTTGGTACACTTCTCGATGACAAAAGGACCTTCCCAATTTGGTTCAAATTTTCCACCAATCCTTCGGTGTGGGATAATGGGTCTTCTCAGCACTAGGATCAATTCTCCTTCTTGAAATGCTCGAGGTCGTACCATACGGTCAAAAGATTTCACCATTCTTGCTCGATAAATCTCTAGATTTTGTTGAGCCTGGAGTCGGACTTCATCCAACGCATCAAGCTCTTCCATTCGTAGGCGAGCATTTTGTTCTTCTGTGAGATCATACTGAATAGCTACCCGAAGTGACGGCAGTTCAACTTCAAGTGGCAGTACAGCTTCAGCTCCAAACACCAGTGCATAAGGAGTTGCTTTCGTTGGTGTCTTGTATGTAGTACGATATGCCCATAATGCTTCTGCTAACTTAGTATGCCATTCTCTTTTATTTTTAGTAAGAATTTTTCTTAGCAGCTTAACGAGTGTTTTATTGAAGGCTTCTGCTAATCCATTTGCCCTTGGATTATAGATTGATGAATATCGCCAATCAATTTTGTGTTGCTCAATGAATTTGTAAATCTTGGTACTTTTGAAAGCTGGACCATTATCTGAGATGATGCGACGGGGTACACCAAATCTGTAGACAATGTTATGAGTAAAGAAGTTAATCACATGATGAGCAGTGACTTCTTTGAATGGAACTGCTTCAGCCCATTTAGAAAAATAGTCTGTTGCCGCTAATATAAAGCGATGTCCAGCAGATGATGGTGGATCAATTGGCCCTATTACATCTGTTCCCCAGCATTCGAATGGCCAAGATGCTATAGTGGGATGTAAAGGATTTGGAGGTTGATGTATAATATTGCCATGAATTTGACATTCGTGGCATATATCTGCATGATTTGTGCAGTCCTTTACCATTGATGGCCAGTAATAACCCATCCTTTTAACCTTAATGGCCATTTTAGGACCTGATTGATGTGCACCACATAGTCCTTCATGAACTTCAGAAATAACTTTATCAGCTTCATCTTTCCCTAAGCATCGTAGCCACATTTGTTCAAATGACCTTCGATACAGCGTATTGTTGACAAACGCATATCGCAATGCTCTCTTCTTGATTTGTGTAGCTAATGATTTATCTTCAGGAAGTTTATTTTCTCTGAAATAGTTGATGAAAGGTTGTCTCCAGTCATTTTGCTCTTCAACTTCAAGGCATTCTAGCCAAGACTCAGAAGCTCTACCAAATTTTCTTCCTGTAAACATTTGAGGTTTATCTTGTTGATTTTCAGGAACAATTTGTTGGGGAGATTGAGGAACAACCGAAGTTGTGTCCTGCTGACTTGGATTTATTAACTCCTCTTCCTGCGGGGAACACAAAATTGCTGGTTCTAGTACTCGACGTGTGTTGACACTGATTAGTACTGGCTCATCATTCATGCTCGCCATTTCTTTAGCAAGTTTTGCTAAAGAATCTGCTTTACTATTATAAGCTCGAGATACTTGAATTAATGTGACATTTGTAATCTGCTTCATGAGCTCGAGAACTCGTCTATGATAGTAAATCAACCCGATTCTGCCAATTTTATAAATACCCATTACTTGATTTATAATGAGTTGAGAATCACCAAAAACTTTGAGGTTTTGAATTTCCATCGAAATAGCGATCTCAAGACCCGCTATTAAAGCTTCGTATTCTGCTTCATTATTGGTTCTAGGTTCAGTTAAACCAAATGAGAATCTCATTATCCCTCCATTTGGTGCTATGAAAATGAGACCGATGCCGGCTCGAGCTTTGGGAAGGTTTGGGGGTCGGGCAGGTTTAATTGACGATGCACCATCAAAATACATTTCCCAAATTTGTGATTTCTCTTCTTCTAGAACAACTAGAATTTGTTCATCGGGCAGATCGTCATTGAGCGGCGAGTCTGCGGATACGGGATGTGCAGCCAGAAAATCTGCTAATACTTGCCCTTTTACTGCTTTTTGGGGGACATACGTGATATCAAACTGTAGAAGTATCACCGCCCACCGGGCTAGGCGACCTGTCAACGCTGGTCTTGTCATCAAGAATTTCAGCGGATCGATCTTTGATATCAGTGTTATTTTATGGGACAGCATATAGTGGCGGAGCTTTTGGACAGCAAATATCAATGCCAGACAGTGCTTCTCAATTGGAGAGTAGCGTATTTCTGCTCCAATCAATCTTCGACTAATATAATAGAGTGCATTTTCTTTGCCTTCTTCATTGTGCTGAGCTAACAACGCTCCAAGGGACTCTTCCAACGCTGCGGTGTATAGAATAAGAGGCTTCCCTGGAATTGGTGCTGCAAGGATGGGTGAGCTCAGAAGATATCTCTTAATACTGTCAAAAGCTTCTTGGCATTCATCATCCCATTTAAAACGAACGTCTTTCTTCATCAGCTTTGCAAATGGTTGACATCTGCCTGATAAATTTGAAATGAACCGTCGTATAAATGCAAGTTGTCCTTGTAAAGAACGAAGTTGACGGAGACTTTTCGGAGGCGGCATTTCTATGATTGCCTTAACTTTGTTAGGATCTACTTCAATTCCTCTGTGTCGTACAACGTACCCAAGGAATTTTCCTGAAGAAACTCCAAAAGCACATTTGAGTGGATTCATTTTGAGATTGAATTTTCTGATTCTTTCGAATACAATTCTCAAATCTTGAAGGTGATCTTTTTGATCTATGCTTTTTACAACAAGATCATCTACATAACATTCAACTTTCTGGTGGATAAGCTCATCAAATATATGCGTCATAGCTCTTTGGTATGTAGCTCCAGCATTCTTCAAACCGAAAGGCATGACTGTGTAGCAAAATATACCGATAGGAGTTCTGAAAGATGTGTGCTTTTCATCTTCAGGTGCCATTTTGATTTGGTTATATCCCGACGACCCATCCATAAATGAAAATATATCATAATTGGATGTATTGTCAACCAGCAATTCTGATATTGGAAGTGGAAAGTCGTCTTTTGGACACGCCTTATTAAGGTCTCGAAAATCAATGCAGATACGGATTTGACCGTTCTTCTTCTTTACAGGGACGATGTTGGCGATCCAATCGGCATACTTTTCTTCTCGAATGAAACCTGCTTCGATAAGCTTCTTGGTTTCTGAAATCACTTGCTCTTCAATTTCTAACCTCATTCGCCTTGGAGCTTGTTTCACAGGTATTGCACCTGGTTTGATTGCTAATTTGTGAACTGCTATATCAGGGGATAAGCCTGGCATTTCATCGTATGTCCAAGCAAAGCAGTCCCTGAATTCACTGAGTAGTGCTTTCATCTTTTCAACTTTCTTCTTGGAAAGAAGAGCACTAATAAAGGTCGGGCGAGGGTCCTCATCAGTTCCCAAGTTTCTTTCTTTCAGCTCATCCATGGTAGCGGCCTGTCCACCATCTTCAAATTCTTCTGGTGCAGGTTTAGCTTCCACATCTTTCTCTTCATTTATATCCATATTTTCATCAATTGGATATTTGTCATTTATCGCATAACATACATCTCGTTCAGTATGTTTTGCTTCCACAAATCCCAAGCCTTTTGTATCACGATTACCCATTTTTGATAATTCATGACACCACATTCTTTGAAAGAAACGTGCTCGTCGTCGAGTGACCATATTATGAATTCCAGATTTTTCTATCATTTGCTGAATTCTTTTGGGACAATATCTAGGCATCTCTGTAAGAATTATCTCTTCATCTTCATCGAAATTCCCAAGCTCATTGATATTATCTTCTTGATACTCTCCAAATTTGTAAAATAAACTTCCCGGTCCACTACTTCCACGTAGGGGAGGTACATAAAATGTTTTCAGCTCTTCAAAACTATGAACCTCAAGGGATACGATTTCTCTAAAATGTTGTGGAGGGATTAGTGTAACCACAAAAGTATTCTCCCTTGGCTTTTCTTTAATCAAAGGCTTGTGGATTTCAGATACATCATCATCTTCCTCTGTGTCACTTCCCAAATGGAGTATAACTTTATTTGATCTAGACATTGTATTAGTCTTTTTAGGAAGATTTGGTATCACGCTCTTTCTTCCTATAAGCTTTTCTTCAACTTCTTTGAACTGTTTTGTACTCCTTGTAGTAGATGCTTTACTTGCAGAAAATTTTATCGGCTTTACTTTATTTGGAATAAAGTATTTTGCATCATCATAAATTTTTACTTCGTGGACTGCGAAGGGTTGTATATCTCCAGAAATTCTGAACTCTTCCCCATCCTTTAGATATTTCATGCATTGGTGCATAGTTGATGGAATAAGACCATTCTCATGGAGCCAAGGTCTACCCAAGAGTGCCTTGAATGAAGTGTCCGCATCGATAATATGAAATTTGGCTTCTGTGTACAGTTCTCCAAATTTCAGTGGAAGAACAAACGAACCTACAGTTTTTTGTCCTTTCTCGTTAAAGCCGTGCACCATAAGTTTATCTGACCCTAGATGCTGAATATCTAGAGATAATGATCTCAATGTGCGCAAGCTCATAAGGTTTATTGAAGACCCAGGGTCAATCAGGATTCGTCTTATTATGATGCCATCACTTTCTGCCGTGACATATAAAGGGCGATTATGTTCCGTAGTCCCCAACATGAGATCTTCTTCAGAGAATGTAATAACAGGTTCATTTCTGGCATGAAGAACTTCGCTCAAACATCTTTCTGCGAAATATGCTTCATATCTCTCTGGATTTTTGAGAGCCTGTATCAAAGTTTCTCGAAGATCTTTTGACATCAGAAGAGCTTCATAGATGCTGAGCTGTGCTGGGATTTTCCTCAAATGGGAAATGATATTATACTCTATCCCTTTATTTGTATCACATTTCTTCTTATGATCTTTAGAGATGATTTCTTCGTTGATAATTATATCTTTTCCCTTGTCTTTGCTTGATAACCCCTTTTTTAGCGGCGGCGGTTGCAGTACTTTACCGCTTCTTAACTGTACTTGAGCCACTTCATTCGATTCAACATCATCTGATAAAGTTTTTGTTGAATGTTCAGAGTCTTCATTTAACTTCACATGCTCCATTCGTGAAGCTATTTGCTGATCTGACTCATCTTCACTTGGAAAACACAGTTCTTCTTCGAGTTATAATCTGTTTGTAGTACCATCAGACATGACTCAGATGTCATTTTATCAGTCATTTTTGTGGGAGATATTGCTATCTGACCCCTATCATGACCTTTTACAGAATCGCTTTGACCTATATTTAATGTCACTGAGATGACTCGGCATGTCTCTACATGGAGTTGATTTTCATCTTCTTGTTCATCATCTTCCACTTCTGATTGGTCTATTTGAAGCTTGGACATAAAATCCGCAAGTGTTATAGGCCGCCTTGATGGTTGGTGATAATCCTCCAAATTGTTGATGATCTTTTGAAGTGTTGTTGTTTTCTTCTTCTGCTTGATGCGCTTATTTGAGTTATTGGACTTCTTGGAGGATGTCTTATAGAACCGCTTCGTATTAGGACGTCTCCGAGTTAATGACCTGGAAGTGGATGCACTAGAATTTGGATTTCCTTTTAATTCAAGCACTGGTTCTGTAGAGGATTTCCATTTGATGCTGGGAATTCCTTCCAGTTGTTTGATCATCTTTATTGTCTTCTTGGAGATTGCGGTCTGCCATTCATCTTTTTCTGGCATTATTTTTCCTTTCATTTTATCTCCTTCCTTAATCAGAGGTATAGGAGAAGACATAATCACCTTCACAGACTCATTCTTTGGGTGAACTAAAACGCTATTTGATAGCGTGAATTCACCATTTATGTACTTCCTTTCAAGCCAATCTTTGAAGACATAACAATCTTCAATAGGGTGACTGATAACTCGGTGATATGGGCAATAACTTGGATCATCTTTTTGATCAGCTTCTTCGGGTCTTTTACACTCCGGTAATTCAAGACCAGCTTTAAGCGCTTGTTTGAATAGCTTTGCCACACTTTCCCTTTTAAAAGAATATTCTCTATTCATTTTCTCTTTAAGGGATGTGATTCGATCACCAGTTCTTGGCTTCGAACGTTCTCCTCCATTACGGAAAGTTTGAGATCTATTATTTCCTCCCAAAATTAGTTTTGGCTGGGGTTTATTGTACTGCTTCCCATTATCATCTTTAGGAGTAGATTGTTTCTCTTTGTCAATCCTTAAAGATGATGTGGAATAGATTTCATCTCTCCTATTATCCACAGCTTTATTCTTTCGGGGTTTATCTGAATGATATTCAGACTTAGACAAGTTCAATTTTTCGAATTTAGCTACTCTGTCTAGTAGCTCTTGATAAGTGCTGATGGAGGCCATGCATAAAAATGGTAACATCTTATCATCGATGTTTCCCATTAGCAGTTGAACGGCATGCTCCTCTTCCAATTGTTGTTCGCATTTCATACTCATGTTGCGCCAGCGGGTGATGTACTTTGTCACCGACTCGCCCTTTTTTCGTTTCTCTAAGGCAAGGTCAGCGATAGTAGTCTTCTCGGTAGCACTAGCGAACCTTTTCACGAACATATTTTCTAATTCTGCAAATGTCTTAACAGAATCATTAGGAAGCTCGGTGTACCATTCAAAAGCAGTCGCAGTCAAACTACTAATGAATTGGCGGAAGAGTAGAGCATCAACACCCCCAGTATTTCCACAGGTTGCTTTAAACTGAGCCAAGTGTTGTTTTGGATTGCCGGTGCCATTAAAAGTGTTGAACTTAGGCACTGAGTAACCCTTAGGATAGGGCACCTGATCATACTCGGCTGGATACGGGCGACCCTTGCTCACAAATTTCTCAACATGTTCTGAGGCAATGACAGCTTTAATCTTTTCATTGATGATTGATTCTAGCTGTGGAGTCATCATCGGCTCAGATGCACTTGTGATATTTTGATGAGTTTGTGGATGAACAGGTTGATCAGCCTCATTTTTTTCTTCATTTCTTGCTCGTATTCTGGACACTTGGGGTATTGGGTCCATTGGCAGATTAGTAGGAATACTACTTGATATCTGCTGATGGACTGGCTGGTTTGTTATCTGATGATCAATTGGTTGAGCAAGTGCAGGAGTAATAGTGATGTTCTTTTGCATTAACTGCATCATCGCAGTCATCTGTGCCATCATTTCTGTCATTTTGCTATTTAGCTCTGATATCTCTTTATCCTTCTCTTTCATTTGAAATTTCAAACGCCTTTGTGTTTGTGCTAGTGTCTCAGCGAGCACTTCTTCTTCTTGATCATCATTCGGCTCATCACCTGAAGGGACTTCTTCTTCTTCTAACTGCTCGTACTGAGCTTGATCTTCTTGAGATGTTGTTTTAGAAGAAGTGGGCACTGCTTCGTTGCGTCGTCTATAGCCACGTGTTTGATGTGGCTCATCACCATGTCCCACCATATAGACTACCTCAACCTCCATGGTGTCTTCATCCTTATCATTTTCTTGTACTCGAATTTCAGAACGACGTTTCCAGTAGATTTCTGGCTCTTCATGCGGTATAGGAACTTCTTCAATTGAAGGAGTAAGATCAAAGTTGACCTTTTTGTGAGAGGATGAGGTTGATTGGCAATAGGATTCCTTGGAAGATTTTTCAAGGTGTCGACTATTGCGAATGTCATGAATAGGAACCTTTTCCTTAGGTACCCATTGTTGACGATTTTTATGAAAGGCGGATCTCTGGGAGGCTGCACCAGATGTCACGCCCAGATCAGTTCCTCTTTCTCTTTTATCTTCTCTGCGAGGCTTTGGCCTCCAGATTTCTTTTCCTTTTTGCTGGGACCTTTCGACGACGGATCCCTGAACCCGAAGTTCAGGTGTCACGCCCCGATGCTCACCACGAGAGGAATAGTTTCTTTCTTTTCTTTCTGCCGCAAGGGATAGGCGTTCCCTTGGCGGAGTTCTTTTTGCTTCAATTATCAAGGGCTGCTGATATCTCCTCTTCTTCAGACCTTTCTCTTTCACAGTCTTTAGAACTCGATATACTCGAGCTGAGAGAGTCTCGGGTTCTTTCTTCCTTGGAGGGATTAGAGCTTCAGGCCGTTGATCCCAGAAAGATTTCTTTAGCTCCCCAGTAGAGCTATTTCTCTTAACCCATTTCAAATTTGCAAACCCATTCCGGGTTGGAATGGTAGCTTCAGGTTCTTGGGCTGGTAGGTTAGAGGGATGAGTTGGCACCAGTTGCTGCTGAGCTCGGAGTTCAGCATTCTTCTTCCTTATCTGCCTCCTTGTGAGCCTTCCTCCAGATGAGGAGGCTTCAGCATCGTAATTTCCAGGTGCAGATAACCTGGTCGGCAGAGTGGTACCCCTGGCAGGTATCACAGATATTCTTCCTCCAACTACAACTCTCTCGGTGGCTGAGGCCTTGGGCTGTGATAGCCTTTCAAATACTGAGGTCCTATTTTGTTGAACTGCCTTTGCAGTAGCAGTTCTACCAGCTCCTGGTTGTTGCACGGAATAAGCACGTCGTGCATTAGTGTCAGCAGAATTAGGCCCCGCAGGATGGCCTTGAACAGTCAAGCCTTGAATAGGTACAGCGGCAGCCTTTGCAGTAGCTGCAGAAAACTCTAAGCTACCAAACCGGATGGTGGCTTCAGAATTTCCAGTGTTGATGACAGCATTAGCTAGCTGAATGCTAGCACCTCGTCCCAGTTGGACGGTGAAGGGTGTATTCTGTAGTTCCATTCTGCACAATTGAAAGGAAAGGGTTAGTATGCAAAATTGATACATTACCCTACACTTTCAAAGTGCAAAGACTAGACAGAATAAAAAAATATACATATAAAATCGTATTTGATTGCATATTTTTAAACCCTAAATTTAATGAACTTATTAGAATTTTAATAATTTTATTGCTATTATATTTTGTATATAACTAGCCAAAGATGGAAAGAGAAACCATCCCCAGCGGAGTCGCCAGAAATCTGTGGGATCCGAAAAATTCCTAATTTTAGGATGTGTAATCCCGGGGAATTTTCAGAAGGCAGATTGGGTTTGTAGATAAGACACTACCCAGAGATTTCGCCCTCATTTCGTGAGGACTTTTTTGATCTGAGTTCTGGTTTCCTATAGGCGCAAGCCCCTATAGTTAATTACCCCTCCTGATAACAAGAGAGAACTTTCGATTAAGGCTAGTCGTAAAAGAGGTCGAATAGGTTATAAACATATCGTATAATAGCAATAATTTTAGGGTTTAAATCTTAGATTTGAATTTTGAAATTTAGATTTTAGAATTTATCACCATAAACTTAAAACTGGTGGTGGGGGGAATGAAGACGAGCCCGATCAAGATCCCATGGTTCCGTCGTCCCGGGCTGTCATGATCCCTGGTCTACTTAGTCAGAGGAGGTAGTCGACCCAACCTGACACAAGGTACCTTGTCGGCAGCCATGGGTTGCTTCGTCCAAGAATATCTTGTAGACCTGGGTTGGTATTTGTCTAAGGGGATATATCTAAATCCACCTTAGCTAACAGAGGGCTTTATGCCTATTGGATATACCCTATGATCCATCGCTCAAGGGTTTGACGCCTTTAGGGAACATACGGGCTTTGGCCGTGATCGTAATATAATGGTGCCATTTTGCGGGAGAACCACCTGATCAGAGGGCACGTGCCACGTCCCTGTTGGCAAGAGACTGTTTGAGGATGAATCAAAGTGATACACCGATACACATTCGCTCTTTGTGAGCTGAGGTTAATTTTAGATTTATCACCCCCGACAAACGGTTGCGGGAGGTGGATGATTTTTAGTTTTAAGTTTTCAGATGATAGATTTTATTTCAAGAATTTGGGCTTTTGTTTGATTTGAGATTTCAGATTTGAGATTTGACCCCTCCGGTTGAGATTTTCTGTCAACACGGCCATCATCGGGGTGAGTTCTGAGGTCCCTTATTTTCATAGGAATTTGGGATGTATTTTATTATTCAAGTCGTGTCGACTCCAGTCCACTCGAGGAGGAGGATGGAACTTGAATATTTGGCCCGCGCAGTATTCTCGAATCGTTGGATTTGAGATTTAGAAGTGACGATTGGAACACATGCGGGTATGTAGCATTTGACCCTGCGCAGCATTCTCGGACAATGGTGTTTGTAACTTTAATGCCCTGACCGGAGCACATGCAGGGGTATTTTAGTTTAATGGATCACATTTAATACATAATGGGCATTTTAAAATATTTAAATATGATCCATTTGCGAGAATAATTTTATTTAGGAAATGTCCAAAATTTCATTTAAGAGCCTACGAACGCCTTCTGTCCGCTTGTACACAGGTTGAGGATCCAGTGGCGTTTAAAAGTAATGTTTTGATGCTTCTTGCAAATGAGTTGTAGTACTTTCATATTTATCCACCTACAACATGTTGAATATATAATGAGCCTCCTTCACTGGCTCGTAGGCTTTTATGGTCATTGTAATTATTCAACATTTTGTTCGTACAAGATATTTTATGTATATGACAGGTCTCCTTTATACGATGTGACGTATGCATTGCAACTTCTTAGATTTATTGCATGTCAAATTCTTTTATCTGTAGGGGATTGTTGTATAAATCGGGAGCCTTCTATACCAAGTCGTAGGAGCTTTTACAATACTTCTAAGTTTGCTACATAAAGTAATTTTTGTTTGCAACAAAATTTACAAACTTGCTTGGAGTTGCATAGAATTGATTATGCGTATGCATCATTCACTTCAAACTCATTAAATGCATCAAATTATTATGCTTGTAGCACATTGATTCTTTTCACTTTTAAGAGATCTATTACACTAAAGCATATCCATCACTGTTTCTTGCAGCGTCCTCCAAAGTTGCACTCATCATTAATTTTTTTAAGTGATTATATATTTATTTTAAATCAATAAAAATAGTTGAGTGTAATTATGGTTCAAGTTCAAATTTGAGCCCAAGTCCAACATTATTCGTTCAAATCTTAAAAAAAAATGATTTTATATTTGAATTTTGAAATTTCAAATTAATCAAATTAAATTGCTCAATTGAATGTTCTCCAATTTGTTCAAGTCCAGTATTTTTGAGGAAAATCCGGCAGCCTCCCGGCGTCTCCTCCCCACCGAGGGAGAAATCGGGACGGCACTGCCGTAATTCTTCCCGCCCGGATCAAAGATCGACGGCGCGAGGTCTTCAAAAGTTTAAAACCATCATACCCGGATCAAAGATCGACGGCGTATGGTCTTCAAAATTTAAAATCATCATACCCGGATCAAAGATCGACGGCGTATGGTCTTCGACACCTGTTGAAAATCATTACATTTTTCTCCATCTCTATCTCTCTCTTTATTATTATATATTTTTTTATTTCATTATATATATATATATATATATATATATATATATATATATTCTTATATCATATACCTTATATAATATATAATATATATCTTATATAATATATATTATATATTACATATAACAGGGAGAGGGATCGGGGACAGGAGCAAATCGAAGGAAGCCCGATCGGGCTAGGTCACGCACGGCAAGGGCTCGGGCACGGTCGGAGGCGGCGGCGTCCTCGGCAGTCGGCGGCGACGGCAGCGGTGGCCGGAGGTAGGGAGGTCCGGCGTCGGCGGTGGAGCAGCAGGCGGATCGGGTCGGTGAAGAAGGATGAGAGGTGGCTGGAGTTCGGTGGAAGCAGAGAACTCGCGGGATCGGCGTCGGAGCAAAGAGGTAAGTCGCAAACCTTTCTCTTTTTCTCTGGGCGTGAGTGTGCGTATCTCGTCCGAACGAGAGGGAGCGTTGTTTTATTTCGTGAGTGAGGCGGTGGGTAAGTCGGCAACGGAGCGGTTGTGTCGTTTGGGTTTGTCGGTAGAGAGCGATTTGTCTGATTTGGCGTGTAGCAGTTACAGTCAACATGTTGTTAATCGTTTTTAGGATGACAAAGTTCCAACATCAACAGACGGAGGTATAGCTCTGTTTGTGGAAGTATTACCCCTTTTCTTTTTAAACTCTTATCTGATTGCTATTGTTTTGTCATATTTTTCAGATGGAAAAAAAATCACGTCCTTTTGATTCACAGATGGTATGGATTAAAAAGTTGATCTTTTCTCTTCCACTTCAACATGATTAGTAATAGTTTATTCATAAGCTATTCACTTACGCTAATGCGTGCATCTTTTTTTTCTTTTTTTTTTTTCAGTTATTCATAAGTTTACTTTTGTTTAATAGCTGTCAGCTTATGACTTTTCTAAGGTCATTATTATTTACCACTCATGCTTCTAATGTTTTATTATAACTCTACCTTAAGAACATGTGTATTTATTTGAAGGGTAGACTCATCATCTTCTTTGAACTATCTACAGGAATCCTGGGAAGCTGATGAGACTTCAGCCAGGATAGGTTACTTACCTCATGGAATAATTAATCAAAATTCTGATATGGAATTAAAGCATCTTTGGATTAGGGGGACATCAGATCTGAAGGTTTGTATTCATTGTATTATTTCCATATGTTGAAATTTCCTATTTTATTTCATTCCATTTACAAAATTCACAATTATAATCTTTTTGAATTTCTTGCTCAAAGACTTTCATCTCATGTTTTTCTCCTCGGTGATCTTGATTATGATTAGTTTTCCATTGCTAATAAGCTTTGCATTTATGGAGGCAAAACCCACAAATGCAACCCCAAGCTGGTTCTCTTGCTAGATTTTCTATGACAAAAAATGTTTTAGTCAAATCTTTCAAAGTGGATCATATCTCAAATACTAATCATTGGTAGTTCTGTTTCAATATTATGAGTATTTTGTAGGAAGTCCTTTGGTTTTTTATCCATTATCTGATGCTAGGGACTGCTTTATAAAAAATAAAACAAAAAACATTATTATTTTACTTAATCAAACAAAATAATTAACTCTCTTTATCCACAAAGACTGAAAATAGTTCTTTTTATTTCAGTTTGTACAAATGTTCTTACTAATATTGAAGTTGCCTTCACGCATTTTCCAATGTCGAGGATGTAGTCTTGGTGTTATATTAATTTTTGGCATACATATTTAGTGCAGAACTGGGGCTTGGTTTGCACTTCTTCGGGTGATGATTCTATATGTGTTTTTCATTATGATAACCGAAGCCTGAATTCTTCTTTTTTAGGTTGTTGGTCAAAATAATAGGAAGTTACTAGCAATATCTGTTGGCATAAATCAGAAGAGATATGTTGATGCCATTGTGACGAAGGTATTTATGAAATTAACACAATGCATGTTGGCCTTGAGCTTCTTCAGCTAATCTTTGAGCCTTCAGTTTCTTCCAGAAAACTTTACAGTTATCCTATTCCACTATGATGGGAATGTTAATGGTTGGCAAGATTGCCCATGGAGTAGTGGAGCAATCCATATTAGTGCACAGAGCCAAACAAAATGGTGAGCATTCTTAGCGTGCAGCTTGTGAATCTACCAGGTTTTATAAAGTTTTGGAACTTTCTTTTTTATTTAGTTTACTATGCTACTGTCTTAATTAGCTTTCTCTATCTTCATTTCTTGGTTGGCAATTTTTTTTCTTTGGCCTAGGATGCCTACAATGTTTTCTCCTTTTTAACATGTGTGAAGATTCTGCTCCTGTGATTTGTGGACTTAACACCACCTTTCACTGCATGGTAGGTGGTTTGCGAAGCGTTTCCTGCACCCAGATGTCGTTTCTATCTATGAATATATATTTCTTTGGGATGAAGATCTTGGCGTTGAGAATTTCCATCCAGGAAGGTGTGTATTGTGACTTAGCAACCTTTGAAAAACTTCCCTAATGTTGATAAAATAATTTCCATCTCCAATTGGGACTTTCATTGATTAGTATATGAAATTGCTTCAGGAATAAAAAAGCCTACAATGCTAAGGCATGTCAAGATGCTTATAGTTTTAAATTAATAATAATGAGAAAAACACACATAGATGAGAAATCAAATACAAGAAATAAAATCACACAAACTTAATGTGTTTCAAACTTTCAATGATATGCATCTATATCCATAGCCACTTAGATGTCAAATAATCCCCTAAGTTTTCAAAGAGGTACATCGAGATATTAAATTTCATATAAAGTTGAAAATAATGATAAAGATACCACTTTGTTTATGTTAGTGGCATAGAGATTACACCCACTTGCTTCGAAGATAAAAGTTGGACATGGCGAAGAAGACATTTTTTATCCTTTTCTTTCTCTATTGAAAGAGTCCAAAAGAGAACTTCTCCCATTATAGTGGAGAGCTTCTCCTCTCAACACAATTGAAACCAACATCACATCCTTTTTTAAAAAAGTAGAAGACCTCTCTTCTATAAGTGCCATAAAACTCCTTTGCTTTTGTTCTCCGGATTGGCATCCGTCTTCCCCTATTCAATAAATGTTCTCTTCAAGAATTTTACAATAATACTAGATATTCAAAATATTTTTATAGCCCACAAAAATGAATTATAAAAAGATTTTTTCATTTAAAAATGAGATTCAACCACAATTTAGAAGATTTTCTTAATGAGAAGATTTGCTGTTCAATTCAAACAATCTCTTAACTAGAAGACGGAATTTTTCAATGTACTTATTTAGTAGTTGTGTTTGAATACTTATGTCTTTGACACCTCCTTTCATCAGTTGCAAAGATTTTAAATGAATTATAAAAAGATTTTTATTTTAAAAACTTTTAATCTAAATCATCTCCTTGTTGGTTTGAGTAACTATTATCTTTTTTTTTTCTTTCTGTTGATAGCACTATTATTCTATTTGGTTGTAACACCTAGCAAGTTGTGATGCTGTTAGGGTGTAGATGCACCTCATAATACTTTTGTGTGTCTAGGTCTCTTAGATTTGCATCAACATAGTTTTGCAATTTTGGTTTAGTTTACCTAAATTGTAATGAGTGATTTATTGTGCTTTCAAGTAGTGTAAGATCACTTTTACAACTTTCTAATATTTATTTCTTGGATTTGATGCATCGCCAAATGACAACTTCCATTGCATGAATAACATCGGGTGCTATGAAAACCATTGCGTGGCTGAGAACCAAATGTTGATGCCTAAGGGACTTTAACCATATAATCATTCTCTTCATCGATTTAGGGTTGTAAATTAGTTGAGCTTGAATGAATTTTTTCTGTGCTCATGTTCAGTTCATTTGAATTTTCATATTTGTTTTTTCAAAATGATTCATGTTTTGAAACTATCTTGAACATCATCTTCATTTTGAGCTTGTTCGAATTCGAGCCAAACATGATCGAATAAGGTTTTATTTGCGTTCGACTCGTTCAATAACTATTTAATATCATCTCATTCACCTACCAAACAAGTTGAACGCAGTTGTTCATGAATGACTAGCTTTTTTAACAGCCTTGCATCTATCTTTGATGATTGCTTCTTTGAGAGCTTAAAGTGACTGATAAGGATGGTAGTTCGCTGACTTTTCTTTTATCATTTTGAACATATTTGACACATTTTTAAAGCATTGAGATTGTGCTAGGTTTAGAATACCTGTAGCTTTGTTTTGGTTAATACTCATACCTAAAATCCTCTTTACGTCCTCTAGATCTATTTTATCAAATTCCTTTTGTCAAATGTTGCTTCAACTTATAGACTTTATCTTTGCCCTTGCAATCAACATGTCGTCAATATCTTATGAAAGTAAGATAATATGAACTTTTTTAGTTTCTTTTATATAATAGCAATCTCTTTATACCATTAGTGAGGAGCTTGCTTTAAGCCTTATATTTTCATTTTCATTGAAGATAATGTTGTATGTCTTATAATAACAATCTCTTACTATTTAGATATTACCAATTAAGATACTTATATTTTCATTTCTTTTTCTATTTCATATATGTGATACATTGTATCCCCAGCCAATATCATCAGAGGGTGTGTAACACCCCACAATATTCCTTACCTGTAATATAAAGTGTCACAGAATAAACATAATATTCATTCTTTATTTCTATCATTCCTCATTAAATTCATACATGAATAAACATCCAACCACAATTTTATTTATATAATAAACGGAAGCATCCAATTAATCCAAATTTCATAACATAAATATTTACATTGTCACTAAGAAATCCAAAAGAGTATAACACTGAACAATCTACTTACCTCAAATATAGACTTATAAACAATGTTAATCAGTAGAATATAAAGTGAAATAAACTTGAACCTATTCTGCATCAAGTTTTCCCTTTCTTTTCCCTGTAATAATAGCCAATATAAAATAACTGATGAGCTATGAGGCTTAATATGTTATACAAATTAAATAACAGTTAAATTGCATGATTATAAAACTTACAATATTGAAACCTGTTAACCTCTGTATAATACCCACAGTAAATAAAATTGAAATCATACTGTGGCTCTGTCAGGATCCCCGAAATCCCGCTACCTACCTCGTATCGGTCGAAGACATCCGCGAATCCTGCTGAATCGGCGCCGCTAGCATCGCTTCTCCGCGATTCCTGCAGAAGTTCCGTTGAATCGTACCATCTTCGCGTCGTTAAATAGGAGTCGAAGCCTCCTCTGCTCAGTACTACTTCCCCACTCGATCGCAAATCACACACGACTCTTCTCCCCTAGCTCTCTCGCTGCTCTACTTCTTCCATTCGCTCTCTCCCCGACTCCCTCTTCCTGTCACGACCGGAAGTTACTGCATTTGATCGGAAGCAAGCAGCGAAGCTCGCCGGCCGTGAAGCTAACTTTCTCCCGTTCGTGGCTGGTCGACTCGACTCCTTCGTGCCGTGCGACTTCGCTGCTCCTCCGACATCCCTTCCAGTCGGGGCGGAAGTTACGACATTTCGATCGGCAGCAACAACGGGAGCTCGCTACCCGTGAAGATAACTTTCTTCCTCCCGTACGCTACTTCGGCCAAATCCCGCGAATTTGCCTACTGCTTCGACCTCGCCGTTGCTGGTCGACCTCGCTTCTTCCACGGCTTTCCCTTCCCGTCGGATCGGAAGGAACGACAATTTGATCGGAAGCAAGCACAGGAGCTCAAAGGCTGTGAAGGTAACTTTGCTCCCTTTCACGTGCTTCTCGGCCAAATCCCTTGAATCCACCTAAACAGGGATTAAATTTATTATTATTATAAATGATTTAATTATAATTATAGTAATTAAATATAATTAATTACAATTATTATTTTAATTAATCAGAATTGATCAATTAATTATTATTAGTTAATATTAATTAATTATATTTTATTAAATTAATTAATGTTAATTAAGTTATAATTAATTCTAAATTAATTATAACTTATTATATTAATTAATTTTAATAATTTTAATTAATTATTTTTAATTAATTATAATTAATTAGAAAATGATTAATTAAAATGATTATTTAGTTAATCTTATTTAATTAATGTTAATTATAATTAATAAAAAAAAAAAATGCTACTCTCTCATCTCCCTCGAGCCTCGGGCCGACATCGCCGACAAAGCCCGCGAAGGTACGAATTTTCTAAACTCAGATTCTCGCTTCCGTTGTGTGCGGCGGACCGGAAAACCGCCTATACACGCCTTTATTGCGCGTGGTGGGATGGGACCCCGGTCCGACGCCTACGACAAGGCGGGAATCGCCTAAACTCTACTTCGGTGTTCGTGGCGCACCGGAAAACCGCCTATACACGCCTTTATTGCGCGTGGTGGGAAGGGACCCGGTGCGGCACCTACGGCGAGGCGGAGTCACTCATAAGTACCCCGGGCGGGGGAAAGCAAACTGTGCATCTTTAAACCGCCGCCATCGAAGCCCGCGAAGGTACGAACTCTCTAAACTCAGATTTCTCGCATCGTTGTTTGTAGCAGACCGGAAAAACTCCTATACACGCCTTTATTGCGTGTGGTGGGATGGGACGCCGGTCTGATGCTTACGACGAAGCAAGCAATCGCCTAAACTCTACCTCGGTGTTCGTGGTGCACCGGAAAACCGCCTATACACGCCTTTATTGCGCGTGGTGGGAAGGGACCCCTGTGCGGCACCTACGGCGAGGCGGGGTCACTTATAAGTACCCCCGGGCGGGGGGAAAGCAAATTGTGTCATTTAAACAGGTACCGTCAGAGCCCCATACACGCCTTTATTGCGCGTGGTGGGAAGAAATATCACGGCCGCGGTGCCCTCGCAAGAGGACACCTACCATACACGCCTTTATTGCGCGTGGTGGGAAAGGCCCAGTTTTCTCGTAGTTTTCCCCTAAACGGGGGGGACGCCGGGAGGCTGCCGAAATTTCGGGTGAAGATGGACCGTACTTGGACTTGATTTGCACATCAAATGAATAAAAATGAGACTCGTACATGGACTTGTTTGAACTCCAAAGACACTAATAAAAGACTTAATTCAAATTCAAAATTGAAAAGAACATGAAATTGGACTGCACGACGAGCAAGGATGTGAATGAACAATCAACTTGAACTTGAAGACTTGGACTGCAGGGGACTTGAACAAAACTAGAACATCAAGCAAAGATATTGATTTGGACTTGAACAAGAATTTACACTGGAACAAAGCAAAACAACGAACAAACCTACAAAAGTCTTAAATTTTGAATCAAACGACGAAAATCTTACTAACGAAGCCAATCAACTTGCAAGTGAACTTGTATGTTAAGCTCAAATTGGGTTCTAAACTCCACATGAATGATACAAGAAACTGAGCCGTCAAGAACAAGAAGGGATTCAACCTTACATTTGATTCGAACAAAGAAACTGAACTCGCACTTGAGCCTGTACCATACAGTATTAGGTGGTGGTTGTAGACTTGATGAACCCGAGTCTAAATAAAAGTTCACGGGTGTCCTCCTACATATACTGTTGAAATCTCCTACGTCAATTCCTACAATGCCTGTAGATTGAGAAGGCAGCATTAATACTTGATAGTAGAAGATCTGTCCTTGCAAGCAAGTACAATCGCCAAGATGGTACTGGTGCAGATGACTTTCCTACGGGCATCTTTAAAAGACAGTATCAAATATGACCCGTCTCTACAAAATACAATCAGCAGACCACCCGAGATTGGTGAAAGGGTGGATTCGATGCAGAAACAATGAATCTTCTACAAAATACTTCCAGGAGGTCGTCATAGAAGACATGTATCCCCTGCAAATAAAGAGGCCAATGGATGAATGAAGGTTATTCATTAAAATCCCAAATAGAAGTGAAATGTCGGTTCACTCACAAGCGACAATACGAACTCCTACAAGTCACTATAAAAGATCTGCAATACATACAATCTCTCTACGAATGCAGATGTATGTATAACATGTCATCTATGGGTAGATGCAGAAAGACTTCAGTAAATGCAGTATCCTGAAGTCAATTCTAGTATGTGAAGGAAAACATCTATCTACCTACATACACCACTGGCGAATGTACTGAAAAGACCAAAGACCACAAGTTCCCACGAGCATCTACGAACAAAGGCAGGAGATTAGTTAGTGCACTACGATCCACCTGCAGAAAGCAACAAATAGTGCACGACAGTCTACCTGTACGAAGCAGCAAATAATTCTATTCAGAAGCTGCTATGCAACGCCACCGGATCTGCAACATTCGTACGAGCAGACAGAAGGCGTCTATCCCAAAAATACCCCCTGCACGTGCACTATAAATTGTATACACATAGGTACACTAAAGGGGGAAAATATATTCTCAACCCGCATGTGCCCCGGCGAGCGTGTTATTGGTACACACGTGACGTCTAGGGATGCTGCGCGGGTTGACAAGTGAATTCAGGCTCGAACCCGATCCTCCTATACGGATTAATAGGAGTCGACAAGGTTCGAATCAATAAATAAATATGTGGCCGTGGCGACCAGAATATTTATTTTAATACATTCATATTAGGCCTTCAATGCCTAAAATCAAAAGAATTCACTTTTAAGGGTACAAAGCCTACGAAACCTGATCCTCTGTCGACAGCCCGACAGAGTTGACAAGGTTCAATCCATAAAAAGAAATGATCCCCAAACACCCCGATGATGGCCGTGTTGATTGTTTATCTCAACCGGAGGGGTTCCTAAATATTTTCAAATATCTCCCAAATATCCAACGTCCAAAGCTCCACTCAAATAATCGAAACCAAAAAATCTCAAAACCTCCAAAAATATTTAAAATGAAATAAATCCATCAAATACTTAAAGCAAAATCCATCCGCTCTCCGCAACAGTTTGTCGAGGCGGACAAAATTAAAATTTACTTCAGCTCACAAAGAGCCAAATGTCTAGTCGAAAATATTACTAGGATCCATTCTCAAACAATCTCTTGCCAGTAAGGACGTGGTACGTGTCCTCTAACCGGCAGTTTGGCCGCCAAATGGCACTGCAGGTAAACGGTTATGACCCGGGGCCCTCTGAACCGAGTGGTTTTGCCGCCAAATGGCACCACATATACCGGTTATGGCCAGAGCCAATACGCTCCTTAATGGCGTTAAATCCTTGAGATATGAATCAATAGGATATGATCGATAGGGCACAAAGCCCTCTGTAAGCTAAGGTGGATTCAAATTTGTCCCCTTAGACAAACATCCAACCCCGGTCTACAAGGTCCCCTTGGACGAAGCAACCCATGGCTGCCGACAAGGATCCTTCTGTCAGGTTGGGTCGACTACCTCCTCTGACTAAGTAGACCAGGGACCACGATGGCCCGGGATGACGGAACCATGGGATCTTGATCGGGCCCATCATCATTCCCCACCATCCGCTTTAAGTGCTAGATGGTGAAATTTCAAGTTTTAAATATCAAACTTTTCAAACCTTTCCAAATTCCCAAATCCAACCCAAATTCCAAATCTTTCCAATCCAAACTCATTGCTGCTACTACATGCCAGATAACACGTATCTCTATACGTATCTGATTGACGACTAGCCTTAATCGAAAGTTCTCTCTCGTGATCGGGAGGGGTAATTAACTATAGGGGCTTGCGCCTATAGGAAACCAGAACTCAGATCATAAAGTCCTCACCAAACGAGGGCGAAATCTCTGGGTAGTGTCTTATCTACAAACCCATCTGCCTTCCAAAATTTACCTCGGAACTTATTCAGTTAAAACTCCCTCGCCGAATAAGAAGAGCGAGCGGAGGCCGGGGCCGAATTTTCGGAGCCCACAGATTTCTGGCGACATCGTGCTACACGCCGAGATCTCCAAATGAATATTTAAAATCCCAAAGATTCAAAGTTTATTCCATTCTAAAATGTCCCTGCGAGACAGGGGGCATTTTAAATATTTATTCGGGTCGACATCGCGCTGCATGCCGAGATCCCCGAATAAATATTTAAAATTATCAATTCAAATATTCTTTTGTGCTAAATAACACAAATATTTGTTTTCCAAAGTATATGCAGATGATCTTTCAAGAGATCGAGACAACACCTTCTCCAACAAACCAAGACTCAAAGGTCAAAAAAGTGACTTTTGTGGCTACACACTCCTACAAAATTGAGCCGAAAAAGCTTGAAGTCTTTCAACAGTCTGAAGCTTAAGGTTCGAATGGGTGTAAAAGGTCGGATCCAACAAGCCCAAATATGGCCGGATCGCTGGCAGCTCCGTCTACTCAACAAGCCATAAGAAAGGCCGTAGTAGCGGAACCCCCACTTCGTCAACCCGTCAGTAGGGACTGTAGGAAGCACGAAGGCAAATTTGACTCAACAAGTTCAAGTGATCGTAGTCTACAAAATTCTCCAAAATGACTGGAGAATCAAGGTTCCAGTGGGAAGCTGAGTCTCGAGCAACTATCAAATGTTCGTAGGCTCCAAAATCCAAAACCACGAAGGATGACTCCAAATCTACCAACTTCAGTAAAATCAGCATTGGGGAGCGCAATTCCCATAGCTCAAGTCTGAAGCCTGAATGGGTGTAAGAGGTCGGATCCAACAAGCCCAAATATGGCCAGATCGCTGGCAGCTCCATCTACTCAACAAGCCATAAGAAAGGCCGTAGTAGAGGAACCCCCATCTCAGCAACCAGAGGACAAAGGGCTATCAAATTCTAGCTCTCCCGATCTGACGAACTCAAGTGATTCAGATTAAAGTCTTCTCAAGTGGTTAAGGATCAAGATACTACCTACGTTCGGTACTATCAACTGAATCCAGAATCTGCAAATCCTTCAACAAATCCGTAAAGCACAAAGCGAGGATCGAAGGAATCTTTCTTCAACAAGTCCGTCAAAGCACAAAGCAAAGGACCGAAGAAAATTATCCCAAAGTTCGTGAAAAGCCTTAAGCTGAACTAAGTGGATTCCGTCATCAACAAGTCCGTTATGCACAAAGCTCTGGACCGATGACTTTTCGCCATCGACCTAATACAAACCTAAGGGTTTAGGTCACCGGCATCTACTCCTTCAACAAGCCCGCTAAAGCTAGAAGCATAGGGCCGAAGGAACAAAAATCACCTGACAAGTCAGTAAGGACAAATCAAGTAATTCTTCATCAATGTTCGCAGCATAAAGCACAGAACAGAAGAATCAAAATCTCGGGACTCAAGTCAAAGCCATGGAATGAATACCGAATAACATCTACAAGTGTCCCTAAAGACTGGGGGCATTTTAAATATTTATTTGGGTCGACATCGCGCTGCATGCCGAGATCCCCAAATAAATATTTAAAATACCAGGAGCACAAATCAGAGTACAACCACAGAAGTCTCAAGAGCAGTAAAAAGAGAGCTCGTCAACAACTGAATTTATAGAATAATTTTATTTTATTAAGTTCAGAATTCATATACAGATCTGTGGATTACATCTTTTTAAAAGATTACATCAGCCAAAAAAAAAGTACAATGTCCTTCGTAGAGGACTGAAATCTATCTCCTAAACTACGCCTGAAGAGGAAGCCGACAACTTTATTCCGCTCCTTCCAAGGACCAGGTATTCTACACTTCTGGGACCTGCACGAAGTAACAAAAAGTGTCAGAAAGAAAGAAGAAGATATCATGCAGATATATATAAAGCTACAAAAAAAAAGAGAGAGAACAAAGTAACGTACCAAAACTGAAGTCTCCTGAAGCAGTAAACTGGTCAAAACTTGGATCCTCTTCTTGTAATAGCCTGCACAAAATACAAAGCATTATTAGTACGAGTACAAAGTAAAAGCTAAGAAGAAGGGAAGAAAGCGTACCCGAGTCCAAGAAGTAACTGTAGAAATTCTGAAGCAGTCAGAATCCCACTAACTGAAACGATGAGTATTGAGTATATACGAAAATGCTAAAAGCTAAGGTGACAATGGTGCCAAAAGAAGAATGGGAATTGGCAATGCTATATGCTGTCTTTGATCTACGAACTATCACTCTAGAGATCTGAACATGAAGTGCTCTATCTCTACCCTATGGATCTCTACTTAGCCAAGAGAAAAAAAAATATCAACAATGCTGAAGATTACATATGTATCTAAGGATCCACGAAGGCATGGAGGTGGACTCTTGAAGATCTACGTGATGAGAGTTGTAGTGTGACATCCAAATAAACTTTTGGAGATCCACTAAGTGAAAGCCTTAGTGTGACATCTAGAACAAATATCTAGAGATCCATAAGGCCAAACAGCTTACAACAAACGTGATTCGCTCTAGAAACGTACCACATTTGTTGGGGGGCATTTGTTAACCTCTGTATAATACCCACAGTAAATAAAATTGAAATCATACTGTGGCTCTGTCAGGATCCCCGAAATCCCGCTACCTACCTCGTATCGGTCGAAGACATCCGCGAATCCTGCTGAATCGGCGCCGCTAGCATCGCTTCTCCGCGATTCCTGCAGAAGTTCCGTTGAATCGTACCATCTTCGCGTCGTTAAATAGGAGTCGAAGCCTCTCTGCTCAGTACTACTTCCCCACTCGATCGCAAATCACACACGACTCTTCTCCCCTAGCTCTCTCGCTGCTCTACTTCTTCCATTCGCTCTCTCCCCGACTCCCTCTTCCTGTCACGACCGGAAGTTACTGCATTTGATCGGAAGCAAGCAGCGAAGCTCGCCGGCCGTGAAGCTAACTTTCTCCCGTTCGTGGCTGGTCGACTCGACTCCTTCGTGCCGTGCGACTTCGCTGCTCCTCCGACATCCCTTCCAGTCGGGGCGGAAGTTACGACATTTCGATCGGCAGCAACAACGGGAGCTCGCTACCCGTGAAGATAACTTTCTTCCTCCCGTACGCTACTTCGGCCAAATCCCGCGAATTTGCCTACTGCTTCGACCTCGCCGTTGCTGGTCGACCTCGCTTCTTCCACGGCTTTCCCTTCCCGTCGGATCGGAAGGAACGACAATTTGATCGGAAGCAAGCACAGGAGCTCAAAGGCTGTGAAGGTAACTTTGCTCCCTTTCACGTGCTTCTCGGCCAAATCCCTTGAATCCACCTAAACAGGGATTAAATTTATTATTATTATAAATGATTTAATTATAATTATAGTAATTAAATATAATTAATTACAATTATTATTTTTAATTAATCAGAATTGATCAATTAATTATTATTAGTTAATATTAATTAATTATATTTTATTAAATTAATTAATGTTAATTAAGTTATAATTAATTCTAAATTAATTATAACTTATTATATTAATTAATTTTAATAATTTTAATTAATTATTTTTAATTAATTATAATTAATTAGAAAATGATTAATTAAAATGATTATTTAGTTAATCTTATTTAATTAATGTTAATTATAATTAATAAAAGAAAAAAAAATGCTACTCTCTCATCCCTCGAGCCTCGGGCCGACATCGCCGACAAAGCCCGCGAAGGTACGAATTTTCTAAACTCAGATTCTCGCTTCCGTTGTGTGCGGCGGACCGGAAAACCGCCTATACACGCCTTTATTGCGCGTGGTGGGATGGGACCCCGGTCCGACGCCTACGACAAGGCGGGAATCGCCTAAACTCTACTTCGGTGTTCGTGGCGCACCGGAAAACCGCCTATACACGCCTTTATTGCGCGTGGTGGGAAGGGACCCCGGTGCGGCACCTACGGCGAGGCGGAGTCACTCATAAGTACCCCCGGGCGGGGGGAAAGCAAACTGTGCATCTTTAAACCGCCGCCATCGAAGCCCGCGAAGGTACGAACTCTCTAAACTCAGATTTCTCGCATCGTTGTTTGTAGCAGACCGGAAAAACTCCTATACACGCCTTTATTGCGTGTGGTGGGATGGGACGCCGGTCTGATGCTTACGACGAAGCAAGCAATCGCCTAAACTCTACCTCGGTGTTCGTGGTGCACCGGAAAACCGCCTATACACGCCTTTATTGCGCGTGGTGGGAAGGGACCCCTGTGCGGCACCTACGGCGAGGCGGGGTCACTTATAAGTACCCCCGGGCGGGGGGAAAGCAAATTGTGTCATTTAAACAGGTACCGTCAGAGCCCCATACACGCCTTTATTGCGCGTGGTGGGAAGAAATATCACGGCCGCGGTGCCCTCGCAAGAGGACACCTACCATACACGCCTTTATTGCGCGTGGTGGGAAAGGCCCAGTTTTCTCGTAGTTTTCCCCTAAACGGGGGGGACGCCGGGAGGCTGCCGAAATTTCGGGTGAAGATGGACCGTACTTGGACTTGATTTGCACATCAAATGAATAAAAATGAGACTCGTACATGGACTTGTTTGAACTCCAAAGACACTAATAAAAGACTTAATTCAAATTCAAAATTGAAAAGAACATGAAATTGGACTGCACGACGAGCAAGGATGTGAATGAACAATCAACTTGAACTTGAAGACTTGGACTGCAGGGGACTTGAACAAAACTAGAACATCAAGCAAAGATATTGATTTGGACTTGAACAAGAATTTACACTGGAACAAAGCAAAACAACGAACAAACCTACAAAAGTCTTAAATTTTGAATCAAACGACGAAAATCTTACTACCGAAGCCAATCAACTTGCAAGTGAACTTGTATGTTAAGCTCAAATTGGGTTCTAAACTCCACATGAATGATACAAGAAACTGAGCCGTCAAGAACAAGAAGGGATTCAACCTTACATTTGATTCGAACAAAGAAACTGAACTCGCACTTGAGCCTGTACCATACAGTATTAGGTGGTGGTTGTAGACTTGATGAACCCGAGTCTAAATAAAAGTTCACGGGTGTCCCTCCTACATATACTGTTGAAATCTCCTACGTCAATTCCTACAATGCCTGTAGATTGAGAAGGCAGCATTAATACTTGATAGTAGAAGATCTGTCCTTGCAAGCAAGTACAATCGCCAAGATGGTACTGGTGCAGATGACTTTCCTACGGGCATCTTTAAAAGACAGTATCAAATATGACCCGTCTCTACAAAATACAATCAGCAGACCACCCGAGATTGGTGAAAGGGTGGATTCGATGCAGAAACAATGAATCTTCTACAAAATACTTCCAGGAGGTCGTCATAGAAGACATGTATCCCCTGCAAATAAAGAGGCCAATGGATGAATGAAGGTTATTCATTAAAATCCCAAATAGAAGTGAAATGTCGGTTCACTCACAAGCGACAATACGAACTCCTACAAGTCACTATAAAAGATCTGCAATACATACAATCTCTCTACGAATGCAGATGTATGTATAACATGTCATCTATGGGTAGATGCAGAAAGACTTCAGTAAATGCAGTATCCTGAAGTCAATTCTAGTATGTGAAGGAAAACATCTATCTACCTACATACACCACTGGCGAATGTACTGAAAAGACCAAAGACCACAAGTTCCCACGAGCATCTACGAACAAAGGCAGGAGATTAGTTAGTGCACTACGATCCACCTGCAGAAAGCAACAAATAGTGCACGACAGTCTACCTGTACGAAGCAGCAAATAATTCTATTCAGAAGCTGCTATGCAACGCCACCGGATCTGCAACATTCGTACGAGCAGACAGAAGGCGTCTATCCCAAAAATACCCCCTGCACGTGCACTATAAATTGTATACACATAGGTACACTAAAGGGGGAAAATATATTCTCAACCCGCATGTGCCCCGGCGAGCGTGTTATTGGTACACACGTGACGTCTAGGGATGCTGCGCGGGTTGACAAGTGAATTCAGGCTCGAACCCGATCCTCCTATACGGATTAATAGGAGTCGACAAGGTTCGAATCAATAAATAAATATGTGGCCGTGGCGACCAGAATATTTATTTTAATACATTCATATTAGGCCTTCAATGCCTAAAATCAAAAGAATTCACTTTTAAGGGTACAAAGCCTACGAAACCTGATCCTCTGTCGACAGCCCGACAGAGTTGACAAGGTTCAATCCATAAAAAGAAATGATCCCCAAACACCCCGATGATGGCCGTGTTGATTGTTTATCTCAACCGGAGGGGTTCCTAAATATTTTCAAATATCTCCCAAATATCCAACGTCCAAAGCTCCACTCAAATAATCGAAACCAAAAAATCCCAAAATCTCCAAAAATATTTTAAAATGAAATAAATCCATCAAATACTTAAAGCAAAATCCATCCGCTCTCCGCAACAGTTTGTCGAGGCGGACAAAATTAAAATTTACTTCAGCTCACAAAGAGCCAAATGTCTAGTCGAAAATATTACTAGGATCCATTCTCAAACAATCTCTTGCCAGTAAGGACGTGGTACGTGTCCTCTAACCGGCAGTTTGGCCGCCAAATGGCACTGCAGGTAAACGGTTATGACCCGGGGCCCTCTGAACCGAGTGGTTTTGCCGCCAAATGGCACCACATATACCGGTTATGGCCAGAGCCAATACGCTCCTTAATGGCGTTAAATCCTTGAGATATGAATCAATAGGATATGATCGATAGGGCACAAAGCCCTCTGTAAGCTAAGGTGGATTCAAATTTGTCCCCTTAGACAAACATCCAACCCCGGTCTACAAGGTCCCCTTGGACGAAGCAACCCATGGCTGCCGACAAGGATCCTTCTGTCAGGTTGGGTCGACTACCTCCTCTGACTAAGTAGACCAGGGACCACGATGGCCCGGGATGACGGAACCATGGGATCTTGATCGGGCCCATCATCCATTCCCCCACCATCCGCTTTAAGTGCTAGATGGTGAAATTTCAAGTTTTAAATATCAAACTTTTCAAACCTTTCCAAATTCCCAAATCCAACCCAAATTCCAAATCTTTCCAATCCAAACTCATTGCTGCTACTACATGCCAGATAACACGTATCTCTATACGTATCTGATTGACGACTAGCCTTAATCGAAAGTTCTCTCTCGTGATCGGGAGGGGTAATTAACTATAGGGGCTTGCGCCTATAGGAAACCAGAACTCAGATCATAAAGTCCTCACCAAACGAGGGCGAAATCTCTGGGTAGTGTCTTATCTACAAACCCATCTGCCTTCCAAAATTTACCTCGGAACTTATTCAGTTAAAACTCCCTCGCCGAATAAGAAGAGCGAGCGGAGGCCGGGGCCGAATTTTCGGAGCCCACAAAACCATAAATAAATCAAACTTGTCATTATTGATAAAACAACATAAATCATATTTAAAATTATTCTTTACTTCCTTTGAAGTCTATATTGAATATCAATATTAATCTTCTAAAAATTTGGCTAAACTTTCATAAGAATGTTCAATGTAGCTTAGGTAAATCTGACGTTATCACCATTGAATAATATAGTGGTTCTTTTTGCCTCTTTAGAAGTCCCTTTTGTCCCACTTGATATGCAAATATTATGTCTCTGGGGTCCTTTTTGCCATACATGTAATACATGTATCATATATGGTATCCTTTTTTCCCCTAGGGTTCCTTTTGTCACACCTGTAATTACATGTTTCATGCCATTTTTATAACCATTCATTTCTAATTTTTTATATTCAATAGATTTCACGGCATAGTAATCATAGTTGAATTGTCATGTACAAAATTCCATAAAAGAACCTATCTATTACTATGCTTACGTACAAGGATGTATTGGCAATATTAATTTTAATGAGCTCTTTCCAAATTATTATCAACTAGAAAAATATTGAAAGAATCATAATAAATCTTATTTTAAAGTTTAATGATATAGGTATGCAAGTGGTTGTTCATACATGAGAACTTGGATGTATACTCATTTTCATTATTAGAATCTTAATAATGCAATTATCACTTCAAATAAACCAAGTGATATCATATATATATATATATATATATATATATATATATATATATATATATATATATATATATATATATATAATTCATGCTTTTGTAAATTAGAGTTGACACAAGTTACATTCCTGATGAGCCGTCTCCTCCAATCTTCTACCTCTTATTCTTCTACGCTTGTAAGTTACCTACAATCACCTCTCCAATTCTATGATTTCTACAATTTTGTTAACCTATGTATAAACAAAACAAGAGAGAAGAAACCAAAAAAAATCTAGCATGCATACCTCTTGGCCATCCGATCCAAGAATCCCGCTGAATTAATGTGCACTCGGCGCCGCTCGCGTCGCTTCCCGCGATCCCTGCGGAAATCCAGCCCAAATCTCGCATTTCGCTCTCGATCGCCTCCTGTTCGCATCTATAAGAGGGAGAGGAGCTCAAGCCTTCGGAGAGACCACGACCAAAAACTCCCTCCATTGCTCTCGATCTCTCCCGTCGCCCTTCACTGCTCCGACCAAATCCCTCTCCGATCGCTGGCTCTCCTGCTCTCTTTCTCTCATTCTCGCTCTCCATCTCTCGCTCGGCTCACTCGTGGCTGGACGACTTCGCCCCTCCGACGACCTTTCATTCCTGTTTGAACAGGAGTTACGACATCTTGATCGGACACGACCACGGGAGCTCGCCTGCTGTGGAAGAAACTTTCTCCTTCACGTTGCTCCTTCGGCTCCTTCGTTGTTCGACGCCGCTCCATCGACGACTTTCCCTTCTCTCGGATTGGGAGCAAGAACAGGAGACTCGCTAGCTGTGATCGTAACTTTCTCCCTCTCGTTAGCTTCTCCGGCTCCCTTGTTGCTGTTCGACTTTCTCCCCCTCCTCCGGCGGCGTTCCTTCCCGCTGGACCGAAAGTTACGGCATTTTGATCCAAAGCAACGACGGGAGCACACTGACAGTGAAGGTAACTTTCTCCCTGCTCGCGCACTTCTCCGGCCAAATCCCATAATCCATTGAACTGAGAGATTGGGGAGGGAGAGAAATTTTATTATTATCTATTATTATTAATTAAAATTAATTTCTTTTAATTATAATTAATTTCTTTTAAAAATGATTAATTATAATTAATAATTAATTATAATTAAATATTTTAATTAAACTTAATTATTTTTAATAATAATTATTTAAAGTTAATTAAGTTAATTTTAATTAATTATTTTAATTATGGTTAATTATTATGATTAATAATTAACTATAATTAATTAAAATTAATTAAAATTAATTATTTTAATTTTAATTGGTTATTATTAATTAAAATTAAGCATAATTAATTATTGTAATTAAAATTAATTATTATAATTATAATTAATTATTTTAAAAGAGTAATTAGTTATAATTAATTAAAATTAATTTAAAATAATAATAAATAAAAAAGAAAAGGGGAAAGTCCCCTTTGCTCTCCCTCGATCCTCGATCCACCGTCATTCCTCACGAAGATATGAAGTTCTAAACTCAGATTTCTCGCGTCGTTGTTTGCAGCAGACCGGAAAAACTCCTATACACACCTTTATTGCGCGTGGTGGGAAGGGACGCCGGTCTGATGCTTACGACGAAGCAAGCAATCGCCTAAACTCTACTTCGGCGTTCGTGGCGCACCGGAAAACCGCCTATACACGTCTTTATTGCGCGTGGTGGGAAGGGACCCCGGTGCGGCACCTACGGCGAGGCGGGGTCACTCATAAGTACCCCCGAGCGGGGGGAAAGCAAACTGCGCATTTTTAAACGAGCCAACGGCAAAGCCCGCAAAGGTACGAACTCTCTAAACTCAGATTTCTCGCATCGTTGTTTGCAGCAGACCGGAAAAACTCTTATACACGCCTTTATTGCGCGTGGTGGGATAGGACGCCGGTCTGATGATTACGACGAAGCGAGCAATCGCCTAAACTCTACCTCGGTGTTCGTAGCGCACCGGAAAACCGCCTATACACGCTTTTATTGCGCGTGGTGGGAAGGGACCCCGGTGCTGCACCTACGGAGAGGCGGGGTCACTCATAAGTACCCCCGAGCGGGGGAAAAACAAATTGTGTCATTTAAACAGGTACCGTCAAAGACCCCATAAACGCCTTTATTGCGCGTGGTGGGAAGAAAAATCACGGCCGCGGTGTCCTCGTCAGAGGACACCTACCATACACGCCTTTATTACGCGTGGTGGGAAAGACTCAGTTTTCTCGTAGTTTTCCCCTAAACGGGGGAGACGCCGGGAGGCTGCCGAAATTTCGGGTAAAATCATACCTGGACCTGTTGAACTCAAAAGAACAAAATGTGGACTCAAATGAACTGTGGACCAGAACCAAAACTCAAAATGATTAATAAAAGATCAAATTCAAATCAAGTTGAAACCAAATCAAGTCAAATATGAAATTACAATTGCAAGAATTTCAGAAGCCTAAACAAGCACTTGAACTTGCACGACGAGCAAGAATGTGAATGAACAATCAACTTGAACTTATACTATGGACCTGAACATTAATGGCTTCAACAATTCGAACTCAAGCGAGTACTTGAGTTGGACTACAACGGACATAGAAATGATCTTGTACATTGAGCTCATGAATTTGATTTGAACTGGACTTGAAAGAGTTCAGGCTTGAGTCCGATTTGAACATCGTTGGGCCCTCACATTCGACACCAATCAAACCACAACACTTCCTACGAATGTATTCAGCGTAGCACACAATGAAAGCAAATGCCCGTTAGCGCCAATAACCATCCGATCGAGGACAGACACACATGTTCTTTGCAACTAGAAGGTAGTTGATTAGCAGACTAAGTGCAAATGTCTACGAATGTGAAATGACCACAATAAGATGTAAATCTCCTACGTCAATCCCTACAATGCCTGTTGATTGAGATGGCAATACGGGAGACCAATAAAGAAGGATTCGCCCCCGCAAACAAGTGCAAATACGTCAATACCACACTGTTGACCTCAATGTGATTATCCAAAGAACGAAAAAGGCAAGAGGGAAGAGAGCCAGTGTACAAAGCTCTTACCCGTCGGAGCCTCGAATTATGCCGCGAATCCCGCTGAATCGGCGCCGCTCCAGTCATTCCTCCGCGATCCCTGCGCGAATCCTGCGACGACGACGACCTCGTTTCTTGCCTCGATCGAGCGCCCAAGTTGCCGTTAAATACCAGACCAAATGAGAGCTTCGGCACACTCGACTCCGCAAAGTTCCAAAGCTCTCCCGATCCCCTGCTCCAAGAAGCCCGACCTCCTCTTGCCATTGTTCTGCCCGATCTAAACCAGAGAGCCGACGAACATTTCTTTCTCCCGTCAACTCCCTGTTTCTCCAACTCCACACACGACTCCTCTCTCGTTCTTCTCCCACACGATCGAGCTCCCGTCGCTGTTACCTCACGAACCCAGTCGCCCCTCTGTCGGAACCCCAACAGCCACCGCACTCAACCCCTACCAGCGACCTCACCTCTGTCCGTGCCGATCCCAAGCAGCGAGAGAGAGAGAGAGAGAGGGAAAGAGAGCCGAATCTCCCTACCTGGCCGAACTCCTCTTCAAGCCGCTCGTGCCCCTTCTCCGACTCCTTTGTGCCGTTCGATTTCGCTCCTTCTACGACTTTCCCTTCCTGTTTAATCGGAAGTTACGACATTTTAAATCGGAAGCAAGAGCAAGAGCTCACTTGCTCTTAAGGTAACTTTCTCCCTACCGTGCTCTTCTTCGGCCAAATCCCGTGAAACTTCCAAGCCGAGAGGGAGAGGGAGAGAGATTAGGCATTTACTTTTTATTAGTAATCATAATTATTATGATTAATTATAATCAATTTTAATTGAAATAATTATAATTAATTCTATTAATTATAATTAATTTTAATTAGAATTGATTTTAATTAATTGTAATTTATAATACTTAACTATAATTAATTATTACTTATTAATTACAATTTATTAAAGTTAATTAATGTTTATTAGTTATAATTAAAGTTAATTATAACTATTTATTTTAATTAATTTTAATATGTAATTAATTATTTTGATTAATTATAATTAATTATTTAAAAATAATTATGATTAATAGATTAATTATAATTGATTAATGATAATTATAATTAATCCTTATTTTTAATTAATAAAAATGCTTCTCCTCCACTCTCTTACCTCGACCAACGTGTCGAGTCGGTGGTCTGCCCATGCACGCCTTTATTGAGCGTGGTGGGAGGGGCAACCGGCGCGACACCTACGACGAGGTAGGCGAGTGACCCCTCGATCCACGTGTCAGCCACTACAACCCCGCGGAGGTATGAACTTTTTCTAAACCCTAAACCTTGCTTCAATATTCGTGGCAAACCGGAGAATCGCCCCATGCACGCCTTTATTGGCCGTGGTGGGATGGGACCCCGGTGCGGCACGTACGGCGAAGCGGGGTAACTTATAAGCACCCCCGGGCGGGGGGAAAGCAATTGTTATCTTTCAAAAATGTCTTTTTAAAACCCCATGCACGCCTTTATTGGCCGTGGTGGGAGAACAAAAAAAATACAACTGCCGCGGTGTCTCACCAACACCAACCGTGCACGTCTTTATTGACGTG
Organism: Dendrobium nobile; assembly: GCA_022539455.1. Classification (NCBI taxonomy): domain Eukaryota; kingdom Viridiplantae; phylum Streptophyta; class Magnoliopsida; order Asparagales; family Orchidaceae; genus Dendrobium; species Dendrobium nobile. The sequence continues at coordinate 30,678,381 of CM039732.1, read as the reverse complement.
GCGGGTAGGCGGTCTCTTGGCTTTTCCCCTTAACGGGGGAGACGCCGGGAGGCTGCCGAAATTTTGTCTGAATCAGACAAGGACTTGAAACAAAATTGGACTTGTGGACTTAATCAAACTTGAATCCAAATAAAAAGGAAATATGCAAATGAGATTGAACTTGATTTGTACATCAAGTGGATTGAACTCGAACTGAAGTCAAACTTGAAACGAATATGAACATGAACTTGATTGAACTCACTTTGAACTCGGACTTGAACTCAACAAGACTACGAGGACTTAAATGTGAGCTCGGACTCAAACTGAACTGCACTTGATTTGAGCTACAAATGCAAAGAATTTTGAACATCTGAACATGAACTCTATAAGATCACAGGAGACTTTGACATGGAACTTTTGAATGATAATTTCTAATATGCAAAGATCATCTTAATTAAGATGAAGATGTTGATAAGTGATGATATTAGACTTATCATGCATATTGAATCATCAAAGTAAGAAGTTTGCAAATGAAGTTCATTCGTAAGCAATAAAAGAAGATTAAGGAACTTGACTTGATTATAAACTCATAATATAAGCTGTTGGACCATACCAATTGATTCATAATATTGGAGCAAGTTCATCCCTAATCTACTTGTAGTGAATGTATTGATTCACTAGAAAGGCTCTTGATGAATATGATGATTCATGGTTTGCTTGTAACCAATGTCAAAGTATTCACCTACGATCATGCACAAGGGATGTAACATGTTAGTGAGCAATATTAGAAGAGCTATAATGAATAGAAACATTTATAATGTTCAAGAATTCAATCATCATTTAATTTGCAAGCAACGACATATGATCTATTCACGAGCAAAGATCAATTAGAGAATGCAACAATGTTCTACAATCAACATCAAGACACAAACAAATGCATCTAAACCTTCAAGCAATGAATATTGAAATTGGCGGTAGTCTTCATGTTAATTCCACAAGAAGACATGGTAGTCCTTCCAAACAATGAAGACTTTTACTAACATACAAATGAACTCCAAAGATCTGCAACACATACGATCTCTCTACGAAGACAAATGTATGTGTCAAATGCCACTCATGGGTAGATGCAGAAATACTTCAGTAAATGCAGTATCCTGAAGTCGATTTCAGTCCGTGAAGGAATACATCTACCTGCCCACTCGCAACAATGACGGATATACTACCTAAGCCAAACAACTACAACGAATACAAGCATCTACAAACCAAGGCAGGAGATTAGTTAGTGCACTATGACCCACCTACAATACAGTCATCAATAGTGAAAGGATTCATCTATCATTCTTTTTTTTCTTCTTTTTTTTTTCCTTTCTTTTTTTCGTTCAGTCTTTTTCTTTTCTTCTCGTTCGTATCAATACAGTCATCCAGAGATAATTGCATTACAGGAAAGAAATACAGCAACTACAATAATTCACATATCAACATATATACAATCAACAGAAGCGTCCAAAAGGTCATGTACAATAGCCAAATGGCTACAAAACAGAAGTCTACCCAAGCTACAAAACAAAGCTACAGCATCAACCGAAAAAACATCACGCGGGAGGCTCTGCACCTGAAATATTAACCACATATAATGAGCTTTACAAAGCCCAGCAGGTAACCAAAGCCTACAACTGAAATCAAAGCACGACACTGAAAATAATATGCTGATCAAACAAATCAAATCAATAGACTATGATCAATGAATCTATGCAGGTACGGAAATCAAATCGAATCAGATACGTCAATAGTCAATAATCAATACAGCGATAAAAGCATCAATAAATCAATACTCCAGCAATCAAATCAATAAGTGCTTTCAGTCAATGTCTATCCATCGTAGCAGTGTCTATCAATCAATACTATCATTTCAATCAATCGTGTCGTCTAACCGTGTCGTCTAGTCAATTCGTTGTATCTATATCATCTATCAAATCAGTCAATACTCTTGCCAATCGGTCAATCCAATTATTCTATATGATTCACTCGATGTCAATATGCAATATTCAATAACACTACGGCAAATTCAATAATGACGACGTACGATGCTACAGTAGGAAAATCATCTCAAAGTCAATAGAGCACTTTTCAGTCAAGTGTATCAATCGGCTCAAATCCCAATAAACAATTTAATCAATACGGTGAAAGATCAATTGAAATCAAATCATTACAATGAAATCATCAGGTCAATAGAAATCAAAACAATCAGCTTCATAAAGGAAATCTATTCTACGATGCAATAATCCATTCAATCAATCCTTCAATAATCGGCACGACGAATCAATGTATCAGTGTATCAATAACCTATCAGGATCTGTCGTATCAGTAGTATCCATATGTCAATATCATATTTATATCAATGTCAATATCGGTATCTATCAATCGATACAATCTATATCAATATCAGTGTCAATATCTATGAATCGATATACATAATCCATATCAATGTCGATGCCAGTATCTATGAATCAATCAAGTCGATAATATCAATCAAAACAAAACAATACGATGAATCAATAAAAGCAATAAATCCGTCAAATCAAACAATCAATCAAATCCAGTCTATGCTATCAAGTCGATCAAATCAATCGGAAAGACAATACGATACATCTATAGCAACAAGTTGAATCAATGCAGAATCAATAGTATCAATGAATCTATAAATCTATGCCGTCCATATCCATGTATCAATGTCAATAATCAATAGTATCAATGCTCAATGATCAATCATCAATGAATCAATGAATCCGTACGAAACAGTAAATCTGTAATATCTCGTTCCCTTACTGTTCCTCTCTGAATTGGATTTTCCTCCCAGAATCGTCCAGGACGAAGTTGGATCGTCCGGGACGATCGGTGCAGGTTGTGTAGAAAAATCCTGTTTGGCTGTCTGGTTCGTCTGGACGAAATCAGGATCGTCTGGACGAAAATAAGTCAGTGAACCCTTCGCCAGGGACGATATGTAATTTTTCGTCTGGACGAAATTCTTCTCTTCATGGATCGTCCGGGACGAAGCTCGATCGTCCAGGACGATCAGTCTGGATATATATAGAAATGAGATATTTTGAAGAGAGAGAAATATCTGAGGAGAGAGAAAGAGAAAAGGAAAAGAGGAAAGCTGGTTTTCGGAGACCGCGGAGCGCTTTTCGTCCGACGCTGCTGTTGGGAAAAGTAAAGATCTCGTGGTAAGGACTCCGAATCCTATTTCTGTTTTCAAAGAAGTTGAGTTTTGACCGAGTTGAGATCTGTTTTGTGTTTTCGTAGTCGAACTTTTGACGTGATTTGAGATTGACACAACTTTCACCGCACAACTTTTAGAGTGTTATAGATATGATTATTCTACACGATTTGACTGTATTCTACGAATTTTCTTCCGGTTGGAATTGGTTCTACGTGATTTTAATTGAATAGAAAATTATCAGGATGTTTTCTGACTTGGTTTCTATAGAATAAAAGTCTTGCATTGATGTAATAGATATTTTATTGTAATTTGGTAGAATTTGGAAATCGTGTCTTTTTGCAGGATTTTTGTGTAAATTTGACCGACTGCCGTTACGCTGCCCGATTTTCGTATGATTTCCGAATTGTCTGAGATTGATAGATTGAATCGATATGAATATGATTATTGATATGATTGCTTTAATATTGACTATTGAATTGCTTATTGATTGAATTGACTATTGATACTGGAACCCAAGTGGAACCTGGTTGAACGTTGGTGAAGATTGATATTGACCTGTACAGGATGGTGGGCCGACGGGCTTTCCTTTAAACCATTGATCATTGATATAACGATTGGGAGTTATAAGGAGTTTATATGCCGACGGGCGGCCGACGGGCAAAAAGAGTGACGACTCTTATTGATAGACCAACGTACGGACTACAACAGCAACGAATTCTACAACAGCAACATGACCAGTTGATTTTACTTGTCCAGTATATAGTATTGAATTGCATGTTTACTGTATTGATTTACGAATTTATTGCTTTATCGATTTCTGCCGTATTGACTGATCGGATTTACTGTATCGTACGATTTCATTGATTTCATTGATTGATTACCGAGCATTGATTACTGAGCATTGATATGGATATTGATAGATATAGATACTGCATTGATAGCATGGACATGGACATCGTATAGATTCATTGTATTGCCGCCTAGATTTTGTAGACTCGCTGTTGCTACTGTTCTACACCGTATTGACTGTTGTATAGATTTCTTGTCAGAATGGATTGAAATTTATCGTATTGCTTTCCTCGATTGATTTCATTAAATAGATCGTATTGATTTGACCGTATTGATTTGATTGACGGATATTGATTGATTGAATTGAAATGATTGATTTGCCTGCCGCTGCATTGACTGATTTTATTGACTATTGATTTTCGGATTGCATCGATTACTGATTTGATTTCCACTGCATAGACTCATTGACCATTGACTGATATAGATTGATTGACTGTGATTGACTGACATGCATATTGATAGCTTAGCCGTGCTTTGATTTCAGATATAGGTATTAGGTGACCTGCTGGGCTTTGTAAAGCTCATTATATGTGGTTGATATTTTCAGGTCAGGGCTCGGGAGCAGGAGATAGGAATTGATCCAGATCGACAGGTTTTAGTTTCTTTTGATCGATAGATGATTCTTTTGTACTCAGGACAGGATAGATTTCTCTACTTGTATTGATAGTTTAGTTCCTGAGTATTGTATATGATGTTTTGAGATGTGAATCGACTTGAATATTGATGTTTAAATTTTATAGATGTTTGATAGATTGCTTATTGAAGATTTTAGATAACTCTGGTAAATTGTCTGAGTAATTGATCGACATTCTTTCCAAGTTAGATCTTGGGGCATCACAAGTTGGTATCAGAGCAGTGTTATTGGAAGAATGGATTGTTACCAGAGTTGTAGGTTTGGATTGAGAGGTTGGGTAGATTGGGTAGCTTTAAGAGCTTCATTGGCATACATCGTTGCATGTGTGTATCATTTGTTTTGAATTGTGCAGGTGAAAAGATATGGATCCTCCAGCAGAATCCAGTGTACCAAATGAGCAACACAGCGCAGCTCCAATGCCTTCAGAGAGTATGATGCAGTTGGCTACTGCGATTGCACATGTGATGGGGGACGCTCAGAGCAAGATGAGTGGAAGCAAAGAGGAAGAAATTGATAGACACTTGCAGATGTTCCACAAGCTGAAGCCTCCGTTGTTCAAAGGGGCTGTAGGACCACAGGCTGCTGAGGATTGGATCATGAGGGTGGAAAAGATTTTTGATAGCATGCAGTGTCCGGGGAATAGAAAAGTACCATTGGCAGTATTCATGTTGGAGAGTGAGGCAGAGAGATGGTGGATCGGACAGCAGAGAGAGAAATTCCAGGGGAAGACCAATGCTGAGATCACCTGGGATGAGTTCACTACAGTATTCAGGATGTGGTTTGTACCACCGTCAGCTCAGCGACAGATGCAGGAAGCTTTCATGAGATTGGAGCAAGGCCGCAAGTCAGTGATGGAGTACGAGGCCGAGTTTACTGCTCTTGCGAGGTACGCTGCTCATCTGATTCCTACGGCCGAGGAAAAATGTTATAGATTCCTGCACGGATTGAACAGAGAGCTGAGGCATCCACTAGTACCTTTCCGGATCCATGAGTTTTCTGAGCTAGTGGAGCGAGCTCGATTGATAGAGATTGATCTGGCGACACCGGTACCGAGGTACGAGGATACCAGAAGGAGGAGAGATGAGGTACGACGAGATGATTCTGGTAGAGATAGAGATAGAGAGAAGAGAAGCAGATATGAGAGTTCGAGAGGATCTGCATCGGGATCTGTACCGCGTTCTGCATCGGTAGTATCGTCTGGTAGTTCTGGAGCATGTGTTCACTGTGGTAAACGACATGCAGGTCGATGCTACCTGTTGACGGGGCAGTGCTTTCACTGTGGACAGCAAGGGCACAGAGCAGCAGCTTGTCCTCAGAAAGGACTGGGTGGACGGACTGATTCTGGCACGGGTTCAGGACAGCAGAGGACTGTTGGCCCGAGGACTTACAGTGAGAGATCAGGGAACCGGATAGATGATAGAGCTGTCAGAGATCAGAGAGAGACAGTTGCGCCACGACCTCCTGCACTTCCTCCAGTGGTGCCACGCATCTACAGTCTACAGAGTTTACAGCATCAGGATCAACAGCGACCAGAGAGTTCTACTGGTAAGATTGATTTGACTAACCGATTGATATTGACATATGAACATTGCATATTGACATTTGATTGATTGCATTGTGTGTTTTGTATGGATTTCGACGAGTTTTGTTTTGGGATTTGGATTTCGATCGATTTGGTTTGCTTCGTGTTTTGCTTCGTACCTTTAGGGAAATGTCGGGACGACATTTTTCTAAGGTGGGGAGATTGTAATATCTCGTTCCCTTACTGTTCCTCTCTGAATTGGATTTTCCTCCCAGAATCGTCCAGGACGAAGTTGGATCGTCCGGGACGATCGGTGCAGGTTGTGTAGAAAAATCCTGTTTGGCTGTCTGGTTCGTCTGGACGAAATCAGGATCGTCTGGACGAAAATAAGTCAGTGAACCCTTCGCCAGGGACGATATGTAATTTTTCGTCTGGACGAAATTCTTCTCTTCATGGATCGTCCGGGACGAAGCTCGATCGTCCAGGACAATCAGTCTGGATATATATAGAAATGAGATATTTTGAAGAGAGAGAAATATCTGAGGAGAGAGAAAGAGAAAAGGAAAAGAGGAAAGCTGGTTTTCGGAGACCGCGGAGCGCTTTTCGTCCGACGCTGCTGTTGGGAAAAGTGAAGATCTCGTGGTAAGGACTCCGAATCATATTTCTGTTTTCAAAGAAGTTGAGTTTTGACCGAGTTGAGATCTGTTTTGTGTTTTCGTAGTCGAACTTTTGACGTGATTTGAGATTGACACAACTTTCACCGCACAACTTTTAGAGTGTTATAGATATGATTATTCTACACGATTTGACTGTATTCTACGAATTTTCTTCCGGTTGGAATTGGTTCTACGTGATTTTAATTGAATAGAAAATTATCAGGATGTTTTCTGACTTGGTTTCTATAGAATAAAAGTCTTGCATTGATGTAATAGATATTTTATTGTAATTTGGTAGAATTTGGAAATCGTGTCTTTTTGCAGGATTTTTGTGTAAATTTGACCGACTGCCGTTACGCTGCCCGATTTTCGTATGATTTCCGAATTGTCTGAGATTGATAGATTGAATCGATATGAATATGATTATTGATATGATTGCTTTAATATTGACTATTGAATTGCTTATTGATTGAATTGACTATTGATACTGGAACCCAAGTGGAACCTGGTTGAACGTTGGTGAAGATTGATATTGACCTGTACAGGATGGTGGGCCGACGGGCTTTCCTTTAAACCATTGATCATTGATATAACGATTGGGAGTTATAAGGAGTTTATATGCCGACGGGCGGCCGACGGGCAAAAAGAGTGACGACTCTTATTGATAGACCAACGTACGGACTACAACAGCAACGAATTCTACAACAGCAACATGACCAGTTGATTTTACTTGTCCAGTATATAGTATTGAATTGCATGTTTACTGTATTGATTTACGAATTTATTGCTTTATCGATTTCTGCCTTATTGATTGATCGGATTTACTGTATCGTACGATTTCATTGATTTCATTGATTGATTACCGAGCATTGATTACTGAGCATTGATATGGATATTGATAGATATAGATACTGCATTGATAGCATGGACATGGACATCGTATAGATTCATTGTATTGCCGCCTAGATTTTGTAGACTCGCTGTTGCTACTGTTCTACACCGTATTGACTGTTGTATAGATTTCTTGTCAGAATGGATTGAAATTTATCGTATTGCTTTCCTCGATTGATTTCATTAAATAGATCGTATTGATTTGACCGTATTGATTTGATTGACGGATATTGATTGATTGAATTGAAATGATTGATTTGCCTGCCGCTGCATTGACTGGTTTTATTGACTATTGATTTTCGGATTGCATCGATTACTGATTTGATTTCCACTGCATAGACTCATTGACCATTGACTGATATAGATTGATTGACTGTGATTGACTGACATGCATATTGATAGCTTAGCCGTGCTTTGATTTCAGTTATAGGTATTAGGTGACCTGCTGGGCTTTGTAAAGCTCATTATATGTGGTTGATATTTTCAGGTCAGGGCTCGGGAGCAGGAGATAGGAATTGATCCAGATCGACAGGTTTTAGTTTCTTTTGATCGATAGATGATTCTTTTGTACTCAGGACAGGATAGATTTCTCTACTTGTATTGATAGTTTAGTTCCTGAGTATTGTATATGATGTTTTGAGATGTGAATCGACTTGAATATTGATGTTTAAATTTTATAGATGTTTGATAGATTGCTTATTGAAGATTTTAGATAACTCTGGTAAATTGTCTGAGTAATTGATCGACATTCTTTCCAAGTTAGATCTTGGGGCATCACAAAATCATCATTCCATGGTCTTACTAGACAAGCACAAACGCTGGTCATGTTGCTGTTGTAGAATCCGTATTGCTGTTGTAGATATCTATACATTGGTTCTATGAAAAGAGTCGTCACTCTATTGCCCGTCGGCCGCTCGTCGGCATATAATCTCCTTATGACTCCCATCGTTATATCCATGATCCATGATCTATGATTTAAAGGAAAGCCCGTCGGCCCACCATCCTGTACAGGTATCATCTCCAACCAATGTTCAACCATGTTCCCACTTGTCTTTCAGTATCAATCGACTCCAATCAATGATCAATGCAATAATCGATGCAATAATCAATAATAAAGAAATCTAAAACGATCATATCAATAGTCATGCACATGTCAATTCAATCTATCAATTCCGGAAAATTCGGAAATCATACAAAAATCGGGCAGCGTAACGGCAGTCGGTCAGATTTACACAAAAAATCCTGCACAAAAAGCACAAATTCCAAATCTTTCCAAATTACAGACGAAGATCCACGGCATCAATACAAGATTATTATTCAACAGAATCCAAATCAAATCAAGTCCTGATAATTTTCTATTCGATTAAAATCGCGTAAAATCAATTCCGACCGGTAAAATCGTTGCAGAAAACACTCAAATCGTGTGTAATAATCATATCTATAACATATCAGAAGTTGTGCGGTGAAAGTTGTGTCAATATCAAATCACGTCGAAAAGTTGACTACGAAAATACAAAACAAATCACAACTCGGTCAAAACTCAACATCTTTGAAAACAGAAATAGGGTTCGGAGTCCTTACCGCGAGATAAACAAATCTTCCAACTGTGTCGTCGGAAGAAAAGCGCTCCGCGGGCTCCAAAACCAAGCTTTTCCTTTGCTTTTCTTCTCTTTCTCTCTCCTGCCTTCTCCTTCTCTCTCTTCGAAATGAATAAAAATATCTCAATCGGATATTTATCAATACTGATCGTCCCGGACGATCTACAATTCGTCCCGGTACGATGTGTCCTCTGGACAAATTTCGTACAGACGAAATCCAAATTCGTCCCGGGCGACTTGCTCTCTAGACAGATTTCGTACAGACGGATCGTCCCGACCCTTCCAGGTTCGTACAGACGAAAATGACAGATTTCTTCACAAATTTCTTCAGTTCGTCCAGTACTAAGTCCATTTCGTACTGACTGACAGCACTCATAAAAATCAGTTGTTTCAAGGCACTGATCGTCCCGGACGATCTCAATATCGTCCCGGACGATCCTGGGAGGAAAATCACATCTACAGAGAAACAAATCAAAGGAACGAGCTCTCACAATCTCCCCACCTTAGAAAAATGTCGTCCCGACATTTCCCTTAAGTGTCCGGAGCAAAACGAAACAAAACACATCCAATCAATCGGAAAATCGTACAAATCACATCGAAATCATACAATAAACTAAACTCGTACCAGTCACATCTTCAGGCACTGAAGGAACATCTTCCATCATGGCTTGTACATTTCCAGTCAGAACAGTCGGAACAGATCCTTGCCTAAGTTCAGAACTCGGGCAATCAGTCATTCTATGTCCGTATCCACCACATCGGAAGCATTGCCCTGTTTTCCGATAACACTGTCCCAAATGTCTCTTTTCACAACATGTACAAACATTAATTCTTGCTTTGCTACCTTCCCCACTTTTCTTACTACGCCCAGAGCGTTTCGCTAATTTGTCACTCACCATCTAAGCGACCATGTCAGCAAACTTGTTCATATTTTCAGATGTGAGCGGGAGGTTAGCAGCAGGCTCAGTCTCAATCTTTTTGCCTTTCGAATCCATTTGCCTGATCAATACAAATCATTCAAATCAAATAAAATCGTGGAAATCAAACACATAAAACAAAACAAATCAAATAATGCAATCATCACTATCACTCTGGATATAAGCAAATCCTTTCACTACACTCGCTCTGATACCAACTGTGACGCCCCAGATATCAATAGTGAAAGGATTCATCTATCATTCTTTTTTTTCTTCTTTTTTTTTCCTTTCTTTTTTTCGTTCAGTCTTTTTCTTTTCTTCTCGTTCGTATCAATACAGTCATCCAGAGATAATTGCATTACAGGAAAGAAATACAGCAACTACAATAATTCACATATCAACATATATACAATCAACAGAAGCGTCCAAAAGGTCATGTACAATAGCCAAATGGCTACAAAACAGAAGTCTACCCAAGCTACAAAACAAAGCTACAGCATCAACCGAAAAACATCACGCGGGAGGCTCTGCACCTGAAATATTAACCACATATAATGAGCTTTACAAAGCCCAGCAGGTAACCAAAGCCTACAACTGAAATCAAAGCACGACACTGAAAATAATATGCTGATCAAACAAATCAAATCAATAGACTATGATCAATGAATCTATGCAGGTACGGAAATCAAATCGAATCAGATACGTCAATAGTCAATAATCAATACAGCGATAAAAGCATTGATAAATCAATACTCCAGCAATCAAATCAATAAGTGCTTTCAGTCAATGTCTATCCATCGTAGCAGTGTCTATCAATCAATACTATCATTTCAATCAATCGTGTCGTCTAACCGTGTCGTCTAGTCAATTCGTTGTATCTATATCATCTATCAAATCAGTCAATACTCTTGCCAATCGGTCAATCCAATTATTCTATATGATTCACTCGATGTCAATATGCAATATTCAATAACACTACGGCAAATTCAATAATGACGACGTACGATGCTACAGTAGGAAAATCATCTCAAAGTCAATAGAGCACTTTTCAGTCAAGTGTATCAATCGGCTCAAATCCCAATAAACAATTTAATCAATACGGTGAAAGATCAATTGAAATCAAATCATTACAATGAAATCATCAGGTCAATAGAAATCAAAACAATCAGTTTCATAAAGGAAATCTATTCTACGATGCAATAATCCATTCAATCAATCCTTCAATAATCGGCACGACGAATCAATGTATCAGTGTATCAATAACCTATCAGGATCTGTCGTATCAGTAGTATCCATATGTCAATATCATATTTATATCAATGTCAATATCGGTATCTATCAATCGATACAATCTATATCAATATCAGTGTCAATATCTATGAATCGATATACATAATCCATATCAATGTCGATGCCAGTATCTATGAATCAATCAAGTCGATAATATCAATCAAAACAAAACAATACGATGAATCAATAAAAGCAATAAATCCGTCAAATCAAACAATCAATCAAATCCAGTCTATGCTATCAAGTCGATCAAATCAATCGGAAAGACAATACGATACATCTATAGCAACAAGTTGAATCAATGCAGAATCAATAGTATCAATGAATCTATAAATCTATGCCGTCCATATCCATGTATCAATGTCAATAATCAATAGTATCAATGCTCAATGATCAATCATCAATGAATCAATGAATCCGTACGAAACAGTAAATCATCATTCCATGGTCTTACTAGACAAGCACAAACGCTGGTCATGTTGCTGTTGTAGAATCCGTATTGCTGTTGTAGATATCTATACATTGGTTCTATGAAAAGAGTCGTCACTCTATTGCCCGTCGGCCGCCCGTCGGCATATAATCTCCTTATGACTCCCATCGTTATATCCATGATCCATGATCTATGATTTAAAGGAAAGCCCGTCGGCCCATCATCTGTACAGGTATCATCTCCAACCAATGTTCAACCATGTTCCCACTTGTCTTTCAGTATCAATCGATTCCAATCAATGATCAATGCAATAATCGATGCAATAATCAATAATAAAGAAATCTAAAACGATCATATCAATAGTCATGCACATGTCAATTCAATCTATCAATTCCGGAAAATTCGGAAATCATACAAAAATCAGGCAGCGTAACGGCAGTCGGTCAGATTTACACAAAAAATCCTGCACAAAAAGCACAAATTCCAAATCTTTCCAAATTACAGACGAAGATCCACGGCATCAATACAAGATTATTATTCAACAGAATCCAAATCAAATCAAGTCCTGATAATTTTCTATTCGATTAAAATCGCGTAAAATCAATTCCGACCGGTAAAATCGTTGCAGAAAACACTCAAATCGTGTGTAATAATCATATCTATAACATATCAGAAGTTGTGCGGTGAAAGTTGTGTCAATATCAAATCACGTCGAAAAGTTGACTACGAAAATACAAAACAAATCACAACTCGGTCAAAACTCAACATCTTTGAAAACAGAAATAGGGTTCGGAGTCCTTACCGCGAGATAAACAAATCTTCCAACTGTGTCGTCGGAAGAAAAGCGCTCCGCGGGCTCCAAAACCAAGCTTTTCCTTTGCTTTTCTTCTCTTTCTCTCTCCTGCCTTCTCCTTCTCTCTCTTCGAAATGAATAAAAATATCTCAATCGGATATTTATCAATACTGATCGTCCGGACGATCTACAATTCGTCCCGGTACGATGTGTCCTCTGGACAAATTTCGTACAGACGAAATCCAAATTCGTCCCGGGCGACTTGCTCTCTGGACAGATTTCGTACAGACGGATCGTCCCGACCCTTCCAGGTTCGTACAGACGAAAATGACAGATTTCTTCACAAATTTCTTCAGTTCGTCCAGTACTAAGTCCATTTCGTACTGACTGACAGCACTCATAAAAATCAGTTGTTTCAAGGCACTGATCGTCCCGGACGATCTCAATATCGTCCCGGACGATCCTGGGAGGAAAATCACATCTACAGAGAAACAAATCAAAGGAACGAGCTCTCACAGGCTCAAAGCCTATAAGAAACCCGATCCTCTGTCGACAGCCCGACAGAGTTGACAAGGTTTAATCCATAAAAAGAAATGACCCCCAAACACCCCGATGATGGCCGTATTGATTGGTTATCTCAACCGGAGGGGTTCGCCAAATAATCTCCAATGCCATTCCAAATATCCAAAAATCCCAGAAAATTCTCAAAAATCCCAAATTCCAGAAAACTTCACAAAAATCTCAAAACCCAAAAACTCAAAAATATTTAAATTTGAAATCATCCATCCATACTTAAAGCAAAATCCATCCGCCCTCCGCAACAGTTTGTCGAGGCGGACAAATCAAAAACTACTTCAGCTCACAAAAGAGCCAAATGCCTAGTCGAAAATATCACTAGGATCCATTCTCAAACAATCTCTTGCCAGTAAGGACGTGGTACGTGTCCTCTAACCGGCAGTTTCGCCACCAAATGGCACTGCAGGTAAACGGTTATGACCCGGGGCCCTCTGAACCGAGTGGTTTTGCCGCCAAATGGCACCACAGATAGCGGTTATGGCCAGAGCCAATACGTTCCTTAATGGCGTTAAATCCTTGAGATATGAATCAATAGGATATAATTGACAGGGCACAAAGCCCTCTGTTAGCTAAGGTGGATTCAAATTTGTCCCCTAGACAAACATTCAACCCCGGTCTACAAGGTACCCTTGGACGAAGCAACCCATGGCTGCCGACAAGGATCCTTCTGTCAGGTTGGGTCGACTACCTCCTCTGACTAAGTAGACCAGGGTCCATGATGGCCCGGGACGACGGAACCATGGGATCTTGATCGGGCCCATCATCCATTCCCCCACCTTCCGCTTTAAGTGCACGATGGTGAAATTTCTATTTTTAAATATCAATCTCTCAACCCTTCAAATTCCAAATTTTCAAACCTTTCCAAATACCCAAATCTAAACCCAATTTTCAAACCTATGCTGCTACTATATGCCAGATAACATGTATTCTATACGTATCTGATTGACGACTAGCCTTAATCGAAAGTTCTCTCTCGTGATCGGGAGGGGTAATTAACTATAGGGGCTTGCGCCTATAGGAAACCAGAACTCAGATCATAAAGTCCTCGCAAAATGAGGGCGAAATCTCTGGGTAGTGTCTTATCTACAAACCCATCTGCCTTCCAAAATTTACCCCGGAACTTAGTTCGTTAAAACTCCCTCGCCGAATAAGAAAAGCGAGTGGAGGCCGGGGCCGAATTTTCGGAGCCCACACACACGAGATTAGTGAAAGGGTGGATTCGATACAGAAACAATGGATCTTCTACAAAATACTTTCAGGAGGTCGTCGTAGAAGACATGTATCCCCTGCAAATAAAAAAGTCAATGAATGAATGAAGGTCATTCATTAAGATCTCAAATGGAAGCGAAATGTCGGTATACTCACAAGCAACAATACGAACTCCTACAAGTCACTACAGAAGATCTGCAATCCATACAAATCCTCTACGAATACAAATGTATGTACAACATCCATCAATGGGTAGATGCATAAAGACTACAGTAAATGCAGTATCCTGTAGTCAACTTCAGTCTAAGGATGAATATCTACCTCCAACAGTAATGGTCGTATTGCAAAGACCAAAATCACAGCATAATGCATAAAGACTACAAGTTCCTACGAGCTTCTACAACCCAAGGCAGGAGACTCGTTGGTACACTACGATCCACCTGCAAAAAGCAACGAGTAGTGCACGACAGTCTACCTGTACGAAGCAGCGGACGACTCTACCCAGAAGCTGCTACGCCACGCCACCAGATCTGCAACATTCGTACAAGCAGACAGAAGGCGTCTACAATTATTTCAAAGTACCCCTACACGTGCACTATAAATTGTATGCACATAGGTACACTAAAAGGGGTAAAAATAATTATAAAACCCGCATGGTCCCCGGCGAGCGTGTTATTGGTACACACGTGACGTCTAGGGATGCTGCGCGGGTTGACAAGTGAATTCAGGTTCGAAATCGATCCTTCTATACGGATCAATAGAAGTCGACAGGATTCGAACCATTAAGCAAATATAAAGTTGTGGCGACTGGTATATTTGCTTTAAAATATTCATATTAGGCCTTCAAGACCTACAATAATAATTCACTAATAAGGGCATAAAGCCTACGAAACCTGATCCTCTATCGACCAATAGATAGAGTCGACAAGGTTCAATCCAGAAAATGAAAATGCTCCCCAAACACCCCGATGATGGCTGTGTTGAATGCAGATCTCAACCGGAGGGGTTCACAAACATTTTTTTTAAATGTCTCCCACAAAGTCCAAATCCAAAAACCCAAAAATTCTAAAGATCATCCAAATTCCAAAAATCCAAATATTTAAAATTGAAATAAAATCATCGAACGCTTA
This sequence comes from Dendrobium nobile, assembly GCA_022539455.1. NCBI lineage: Eukaryota > Viridiplantae > Streptophyta > Magnoliopsida > Asparagales > Orchidaceae > Dendrobium > Dendrobium nobile. The sequence continues at coordinate 30,662,687 of CM039732.1, read as the reverse complement.
AAGCAAAATTCCATCCACCCTCCGCAACAGTTTGTCGAGGTGGACAAATTATAATTTACTCTAGCTCGCAAAAGAGCTAAACGCCTAGTCGAAAATATCACTAGGATTCATTCTCAAACAGTCTCCTACCAGTAAGGACGTGGTACGTGTCCTCTAACCGGCGGTTTGCCGCTAAATGGCACCGCAGGATAAATGGTTATGACCCGGGGCCCTCTGAACCGAGTGGTTTTGCCGCCAAATGGCACCACGAAATACCGATTATGGCCAGCGCTGATACGTTCCTTATTGGCATCAAATCCTTGAGATATGAATCAATAGGATATGATCGATAGGGCACAAAGCCCTCTGTCAGCTAAGGTAGATTCAAATTTATCCCCTTAGGCAAATACCCACCCCAGGTCTACAAGGTACCCTTGGATGAAGCAACCAATGGCTGCCGATAAGGATCCTTCTGTCAGGTTGGGTCGACTACCTCCTCTGACTAAGTAGACCAGGGTCCACGATGGCCCAGGACGACGGAACCATGGGATCTTGATCGGGCCCATCATCCATTCCCCCACCATCTGCTTTAAGTGCACGATGGTGAAATTTCTATTTTAAATACCAAATTTTCCAAACATTCAAACCCAATTTCCAATTCCAAACCCATTGCTGCTACTATATGCCAGATAACACGTATGTTCTACGTATCTGATTGACGACTAGCCTTAATCGAAAGTTCTCTCTCGTGATCGAGAGGGGTAATTAACTATAGGGGCTTGCGCCTATAGGAAACCAGAACTCAGATCATAAAGTCCTCGCAAAATGAGGGCGAAATATAGGAAACCAGAACTCAGATCATAAAGTCCTCGCAAAATGAGGGCGAAATCTCTGGGTAGTGTCTTATCTACAAACCCATCTGCCTTCCAAAATTTACCCCGGAACTTAGTTCGTTAAAACTCCCTCGCCGAATAAGAAAAGCGCAGCGAGTGGAGGCCGAGGCCGAATTTTTGGAGCCCACAAATTTATAATTTAAATAAATTGTATATAATAAATTTTTACTAAAATAACAGTTTACCTCGTAACCTTCATCCTGCATATAATAAATGGTACTTGTGACACAATTAGATATAACATCTTTAAAGATTTTCACTATTATTTGGAAACTATAAGATGATCATACATATTATCATACAAATAAATTACTTACCTCTTTCTTTCTTCCTTATTCCTTACATTTTCTTTCTTATCCTTCCTTTACTATTCCTTACTCTCACAGAATTTTCTCTCAATTAACTTTTGTTTTTCTCATAGGATCCACAAGTCAAGCTTCCCATTTCCTTCAGCACATAGAACCGAACTCTTCCCTACATTTGGATGAAATCTTCCTTATGAACTTTTTCTACTATTCCGAGTTTAATAAAATAACTGAAGAAACCACATTGGTTACCTTGATTTGTTTCTTTCCTTTTATTTCTCTTTTTCCTCTTCTTTAACCAAAATTCTTTACTGCAATTCTGATCTCAAAGCCCACTCCAAAACATATTTGTTCCAAGCAACAATCTCTTAAAATTGTTTGTTGCCTTTGCTTAAGCCGAATGCTCAGTTTCCTATATTCGAACGCACACTCTGATACAGTTCTTCTCCAGATATTTCTTCATATCTGCTCTTTACTTCTATTCGTCTCTAATGCTCACGCCACTATCCGTAATCCCTCCCTGTCTTCCCCTGTTTGCTTGCGTGAAAACTGATTGGAAAAAGGAATGGATAAGAGGCCCGTAATAACTGCTCTCATTCTCGTTCAAAGGAAACACCTCTTCAGGATTTAATATTGAACTTAACTAAAGATATTTGATATTTACTGAATACTAATATAAAAATTTATTTAACAAAGAATAATTTGTTAAGTAATAATGAATTTATTTAAGAGTGTATTATAATTTAACATTTTAATTACTTATTTAAATTTGAAAAGAAATAATGTTTTGAATTTTTATTACATGAAATTTTAGATATTACAGGGTGCACTCTATCAATCAATATGCACACAAGCATTCTATATAACTCATTTTATTTGAATTTTTTTTAATCAGTTCATATTGTTATATCATAAGCATTATATAACTTGTGCTATGTGATTGTAATATGATAGAAAATTCATGTCATTCAATTTAATATGCATAATTATTTATAATAGAGATGAAGCATGAATAATATGTAATAACACTATATGAGTAATTATCAATAATAAAGGATGCATCAGATTTAGAAGAATCAATGTCATTACTATAATATAGAAATCTGATTACTCACTTGAATTTAGATGACTGGCTTTTGCCCCTTTTTAATCCTTATTCCGGCTTTGATTATTGAGCACATATAATTTTGTAAGATTACCATGACTTATATATATCTAAAAATATCTCTCTAATTAACTCCCATTTTTTATTAAAGAAAATATCTTTAATTCTTTCCTTTTTTATTAAAATATTTAAATTATATTCAAACTTTTATAATAAATTATTAAATAATGATAAAAAAAAATTTCTCTCTCTCTCTCTCTCTCTCTATATATATATATATACCACTAATCAATTTCTCTCTCTCTCTCTCTCTCTCTCTCTCTCTCTCTCTCTCTCTCTCTCTCTATATATATATATATATATATATATATATATATATACCACTTATCAATTTAAGTTAAAAAAATTGGATCATAATATAATTGTTATTATTTTTCTAAAATAAAATTTCTTATTATAATAATTTAACTTTTATTATTACACAACAACAACAACATCAAGCCTTTGTCCCACTACGTGGGGTCGACTACATGAATCCTTTTTTGCCATTGTGTCCGGTTAAAAGTCAAATTCTCATTTAAATTTAATAAAGAAAAATCATTTCTAATATTTTCTAACCAAGTCTTTTTAGGTCTACCTCTACCTTTCTTAACATAAGTCAAATCTAATACCTCAACTTTTCTAACCGGGTCATCAGAAGGCCTCCGTTTAATTTGACCAAACCATCTAAGGCGACTCTCTCTAATCTTATCTTCCATTGGAGCTACTCCAACATTTTCACGTATATGCTCATTTCATATCCTATCTCTAAGGGTCAAGCCACTCATCCACCTAAGCATCCTCATCTCTGCAACACTTAACTTAGTATTATGCTTCTCTTTTAATGGCCAACATTCGGCACCATAAAGCATTGCAGATCTCACCACCATCTTATAGAATTTTCCCTTAAGTTTGAGGGGGACTTTTCTATTGCATAATAAGAACGATGCATTCCTCCACTTCAACCATCCAACTTGAATTCTGCTGATAATATCCCCATCAATTTCACCATCACTCTGAACAATAGATCAAATATATCTAAAACGTGTACTCTTATTAATGACTTGATCGCCCTAAGTCACAACCCCTCACTAGGTCTATTACTACTAAAATTTCACTCCATATATTCAGTTTTAGATCTACTCAAGTGAAAACCTTTAGACTCTAAGGTTGATCTCCATAATTCAAGTTTACCTTCAACTCCCTCTCTAGTCTTATCAACAAGAAGAATATCATCAACAAAAAGCATTCATGTCATGATTATTTGACAAGTTTTACGCTGGCTGTCGACTACGTAACGCAACCCTCCATTTTCGTTCACAAACTAGATCCAAATACTCCCTGAATACTCGGTTCATCAATCCTGAAAATCGCAGGCGCATTGGTTACCCCAAAAGCATAACCAAAAACTCGTAGTGCCCGTACCGAGTACTAAAAGCAGTCTTCGCCACATCATTTCCTTCACCTTCACCTGATAGTATCCGGATCTCAAATCAATCTTCGAAAATACCGAAGATCCGGAAAGTTGATCAAACAAGTCGTCAATCCGAGGCAAAGGGTACTTATTCTTGATCGTGACCTTGTTCAAATCTCTGTAATCAATACACATACGGAGTGTACCGTCCTTCTTCTTCACAAACAGAACAGTGCTCCCCAAGGCGAAACACTAGGACGTACAAACCCTCTGTCAACCAACTCCTGAAGCTGAACTTTCAACTCAGAAAAGTTCTTTCGGTGCCATCCTGTACGGAGCTTTCGATATCGGAGCGGTACCCGGAAAAACATCGATAGAGAACTCCACATCTCTATCCGGAGGTAAACCAACCAACTCCTCAGGAAAAACATCAGCAAACTCCCGTACCTCAGGGATCTCAGAAACAGAACCAACCTCCAGTTCAGATCCCGCACCGACGCCAAAAACACCGGACATCCCTTCTTCCAATCCTGCTCACCTCCAACACAGAAACCAGACTGGAGAGAACACCTCGTAATCCCTGAAATACAACTCTCTCTCCAGCCACAAGCAAACTCACTTGCTTCTTCAGACAGTCAATCTGAGCCTCATACTGACTCACGCCAATCCATGCCCAGAATCACATCATACGAAGAAATCGGCAATCGAATCAAACTCGATTTCCACTTCTTGCCAGAAATCTGATCTCACACAAACAAAACTGTCGAGCAATCAATGGATTCCCGGCCGGTAAAATCACAGATAAAGAAACCGGTAAAAACCATCGAATCCAAATGTAAAATCTCAAAACAATAGCTCGGCAGAAAAGAATGACTCGCTCCAGAGTCAAACAAAACACGACAGGGCTGATCAGAAATGTAAACCGTACCTGTCACACCATCCGGAGCATCACGACCCTCCTGCTGACTCAGACTGTAAACTCGTGGCTGAACTGGAGCAGGGGCTGAAGCAACAGAACTACTCTGCTCCCTCTGAATCGTAGGTGGTCTCCGTGGTGCAGAACTAGAACCACCACCTCTACCAGCAAATCCCTCAGGGCGTGGAGGAACAGTCCTCGGTCTTCCTGCTGCTGAACCACAGGTCTGACAAAGCCCTCAGATCGCTGCTCAGAACGCTGATCAAATCCCATCTGTGGACATTCTGCAATCCTATGTCCCGGCTGACCACATCTGAAACAAAGACCAGCTATCCTGTAGCACTGGCCAAAGTGTCGTCGTCCACAACTCTGGCACACAGGTGCCGAACTGACTGATCCAGAACTAGTCGTACTGGTAGCAGTACCAGACGATCCTCCCTCTTCCTGGAATCTCCAGATCCAGATCCAGGAACAAATCTCCTCTTCCCAGAGGAACCACTGCCAGATGTCTCTCCTCCAAACCTCTTCCTACTCGCAGTCCACCCTGCTGATAGCCGTCATGTCATTCTCAATCAGAAGCTCGCTCCACAAGCTCAGAGAAATCAGTAATCCGGAACGGTATCAGAGGCTCTGCCTCAAAGTGTCTCGTAAGCCTCTCAGAAATCTGTAGCACCTCTCAGCGACGTGCTCACCAGCTGCGGAGCGTACCTGGCTAATGCAGAAAACTCAGCCTCGTACTGCATCACCGTCTTGCTCCCCTGAACAAGTCTCAGAAAACTCTCCTGCATCTGCTGTCGTGAGAAGGGGGAACAAACCAGTCCCAAATACTTCAGTGAACTCTCCCAAGTGATCAAGGAGTTCAATCTGCCCTGAAATCTGGCTGCTTGCTGGCCATCCCACCAGTGCTCAGCCTCTCCGTCCAACAAAAAACAGCTAACGGAACTTCCTGTCTGCAGGAACACAACATCCCGTCAAAGCTTCTCTCCAATCTCCTCAGCCACTCCTCGGCTGCTCTGGGCTCAACAGCGCCCTCAAACCTCGAGGCTTCAACCTCAAAAATAACTGCAGGTGTCGATCAATGTCTTCAGATCTAACAGTCGAAGCTCTGCTCTGATCTCGCTCATCATCACTAGAGCAACAAGTGAAGCAAACTGTGAAAGCGTACACAGCACCGACCACTGGGGCTGTACCCCCACTGGTGCTGCCTGATCGTCACTCTGACCGTCTGTCATGTCTGGGTCTGGCTGATCCATACAGAAAAATCCAAGAAAAATCCGGAAAACTATCACAAAACAACACAAAATAACACAATAAAAAGCCAAACGACCCAAAACTACCTCCCAGACAGACTCACTGATCACTCCTAGAGCTCTGTTTTACAATCCAACCTGTTTCCAAACCAGTGCTCTGATACCACAAAAGCTGTCACGACCCGACCCGAGACGAGACGGATCCCGCCCGCGCCGGATCGCGACGGGGATATCAAACCAGGATCTGGCTTTGGATTAGGTTACTGAACTGACTTCCAAATTCTTAACTCAACAGAAGCACACAGAACAACAGAGCTACTAAAAACATCAAATGCAGCGGAACAAAACATCATCTTTCTATTTCCTCAAATAATCATCTACAGAACAGTACATGGCTTTCAACAGAAAAAAGACAAATAAGAACAGAAACAGAAGATTACCGACATAACATGTACAAAAATTACAGACAGTAACTAACATACTCAGTCTCACTACCACTGAACAAACATGCAATACACTCCACATTCAACCGACACTACCAGTACTAAAAGCAACCAACACAGAACATGATGACATCACAGCTCAGATCACAAAGCTAGCACAACAATCACAATCTAAATCTCAGAAACTCAAAACTAACACAGCAGACAAATCCGTACAGAAATCAGAACGGAATCGGACAGATATCAAATCAAACAGAACTGTACGGAAACAGAAGTCGTATCAAATCAGAAACAGAACAGATCAGACATATCAGATCAACAGAACAGATTCGTACAGATCATTCAGAACAGAATAAACTCAGCATAGTCAGAATCAGAAATCAGAATCGTACGGATCACATTATATCATAATCACAATTTCGTACAGAACAAACAGATACAGAAAATAATACAGATACATATAGCTAAATGCCCTGACACTGACGGAATCTCTACGGATTCCGGCCCCTTATGCCTCCCTTCCCAGACACTGACTGAATCTCATAGGATCCAGGCCCCTTAGTCTCCCTTTGTGCTCACGGCACCAAAACAGATGTGCTTATAGCACCAAACAGAATTCATCGGATCCGGAACAGAACAGATATCAATTTCAATTGAGCTCATTTCAGATTTCCCGTTTCACTAACTGAATCTCATAGGATCCAGACCCCTTATAGCTCCCTTTTTATAGCTTATACACATAGCATTTCAATTCAGAAGAATACGGACAATTCAGAAATTACCCAAAAATCGGGCAGCACAACGGCAGTATACGGAATTTACACAAAAATTCCTGCAAAGAAAATTTACCGAATTCGCACAGAATACAGATATCAACATTTCAGAACCTTATTCTACTGCACAGATAAATTCCAATTTCACAGAAAAATCCGGTCGACTAAAAACACAGTCGAATCAAAAATACCCGGACGAAAATCTTCAGAAAATAACCAAAATGTGCACACTCGGCACGTCAACAATATACAGAAATTACGCGGTAAAAACTGAACCGATCAAAGATACGGACGAAAATCGCTAACGGAAACAAAACCCAGACAGAATATACCGCCAAACACGACGGTCTGAAAATTGAGAAAGGTAGAATGTGCCTACCTCGAGCACAGCAATTTCCTCAACATTCACTTCGATCGAAAACGGCTCCGCGTCGTCCGAAAATCCACTTTTCTCCAAAATCCCACGACTTTCTCTCTCCTCAGATATTTATTATTTTTTCTGATTTTTCTCTCTCTTCAAAACGACTGAAATCAGCTTTATAATACACAGATCGGCCCGGCCGATCGCAGCATCGTCCGGGACGATCCGACCAAAAGGATCGGCCTGGTCTCCATTCAGGGCTATTGCATGGACGTATTTTCTACAGTGCCAACGGCCTGGCCGATGTCTCCAATCGGCCTGGACGATGCATGCAGAAAATCACCTGGAGCAAAACTGGGCTAAAACTGAGCTGAAATCCACTGATCGTCCCAGGACGATCCCAGATCGTCCTGGACGATACTGGAGCAGATCTTGATATTA